>VDFB02266113.1:0-51689 GCA_007258455.2 Sequoia sempervirens
GGTGGATAGGAATAAAAGGAAATGTACATAAGTCCTTAATTAGGACCCAAATATATCACTACACACTTCCACAAGCCTCACATGTAGTGTTAAACACAAGGTCGACCAACACTTGTGCAAGACACCATAGACATTAAGTACACACTTCCATAGATCAAACCAAAAGTTCCAAATAACATAATTCACTTGAAACCAATCTAGAACAATCCATGAATTACTTAAGATTCATCATCCACTTCAACCAAGATTTGCATCAATAACTATTCTAACTCAGGACAATTGATAACCCTTTCTTGCATACTGATAAATGAAACTTTCACTGTATTGCACCCAATCAAGTAAAACTTTGAAAACAAAGATAAAAGCATTATAAAAAACTTCTTAGATCCACACAACCTAAGTCCAAATAGTGGAGGGGTGGGTGCAAAAATATGGGGGGGGGGAACTTGTGGCCAAAATTTTAAAAAAGTTCTAATACGCTATAACGCGAGCGCATTATAACGTGCTCACATTATGGATTGGTGTGTCGAGCCTAAGGATTAGCCATATAGAGCCTATTCTGTGCTCACGTTATAACATGAGAAAAAAATAACGCGATCACGTTATGAGATATTATAAAAAAAAAAAAACAAATTGAATTCATTTGTGTGCTGACTATTTTTTCTTCTACCCACGGCCAAAAACCATTCTCTTGCATGCTCACATTGTAGGAGGAGACAATCTTGCAATTTTTTTGTCAATTTGTTGTTATTTTCTCGCCAAGATTCTACCACATCGACGGAGAGGTTGAATAGGTAAGGCTTGTTTGTTTTTTGTTGTGAATTTTTTAGTTTTAGGTTGTTTCTCATATTCATTTATTGAATTTGTAGGAAATGATAATGATCTTGGAAACCCTCTTCAAAACCCTCCTGAAAATCCTCAGCAACTAGAGCAACAACCACAACAACAATCTCCCCCACCAATCCTTCAACATCCTCTTGACACTCAACAAAATTTAATGGGTAGAATTGAAAACAATTAAAAACAAATTGAGGTTAATCACGAGGTTGAACGATCCAGCATGTTCAATCATGGAAAGAAGAACACTTGCAAATTCAGTTAAAGAAATTTTAAAACATGTAGATGCAATCAACAAACAATTAAGTGGTTGGAAAGATAGGAGGAAGGTGTCTAGGAATTTTTACAAGGATAAATTATCATATAAAGATGTAAAAGATCTAAAAATTACAAAATTAGATTTGTGCTCATTACTCACCAACCCACACACAAATGCAAATCTTGGCCTCAATGCAAAGAGGTTTCCTATCCATTGGTGCCACCACCAAGGGATTATGAATTTTTTTTGGAATAGGTGGTACATGGTTTTTGATTACTCACCATGTAACAATTGCGAAATCCCACAATATTTCTTGAGGAAACTATAAGGTGAGTTCATCCTGAAAAAAATACTGAATTGTTTTGATTTGAGGGACTTCTAGGGGAGAGGTGGGGGGTTAGATCAAGATAGACCCGATGCATGGTAGGATCCTCAGCGACAAGTGAGACGAGCTCTTGCTAGGCTGGATCATGAGCACATTGTTATCCCTTCCATCGTGAAGGAGAGTACCAAGGTAGACACTTTGCAGGTTGTCACCTCTTTGACCCATAGTGTCATCCAACATGCTAGCCCTATACTACAACACCATCTAGGGGATTCTTCGAGTGGTGGGCTTCCATCCCATTTGTGTTAGGCTTGCAGGGCGACTTGTTCATATGACCTCACCGACAGTCAGGAGGCTACTATGCATGATATGTCTGTAGCAATGGAGATGGCGAGGGAAACTACAATTTTGAATGAGGCTTATGGAATCAATACTCAGGTAAATGTTAGCATGTTCATTGAATTTAATTTATTAAATTTCAATTTTGAAATGCAAGATTAACTAATTTAGTTTTATGATTTTAATAAAATTTTAGGGTTACAGTGTTGATACTGGATACACCGGCCCTACACCTACTTATTACTCCACTACATCTATCTTTGAGGTATGTAACTAATAAACAATTATAAATTTATTACATGTTAATAACATTGTTATATGAATGGTATTCTAATATCTGATTTTGGATGTTGAATAGGCTAATATTGGAGGTTTCATGGGAACACCTCCCAGTGCTAGTGGATTTAGACAAACCTACATGCAGGAAATAGAATAAAGATTTTAACTAATGAATTTTACTTAATATATTTGTGTAGTTTATATTCATATCGCTGATTACATTGCATTGCACATCTTTCAAACTCAAAGTGTTACTTCACATTCCATAACTAATAACTAGATGTTGATAGATGACAAAATTTCAACTACAATATAGTTGTTTAGAAAGTCAACATAAATAGTGATGCAATTACTTCACATAGCATAAGTAATAAGTAGGAGCAACTTCCAATTGCATTTTATTGTCATTGCATTCCATGAGACCACTTTTTACTGAGGCATATTTTCAAAAAGTTCACTACCTTGTCTATGCTATGGATGCTTGGAAGAAATATGTGAAATAATAATAGTAAGCAATAGCATACACAAGGAAATGAGTTGTTTGAAAAAATTCCTCAAAGAAATTGGGTCTCATGGTGATGTCCATCACCATGAGACCCAATTTCTTTGAGGCATTTTTTCAAACAGCTCACCGCCTTTTCTATGCTACCACATTTTCCATACATGTCTACCAAAGAATTTTATCAAATATTTCATTTCCTCATTGCTATGGCTAAAATCCTAAAAAAGGTGCTTTCCAACAAACTATGGATGCTTTGAAAAAATCTATCAAAGCATAATAGTAAGAAATAACATAGACAAGGCAGTGAGTAGTTTGAAAAAATGCCTCGAATAAATGTGGTCTTGTTGATGGTCAAAACAACACAACAACATTAAACAAAATATCACTATTCTATTTCTCCTGAAAGAGAAAGACAACATATAGTAATCTAACTCCCAAGGTCCTGGTAGTTGGTTCTCAACTGTGCTAATATTGCTCAATGGTCAATGTAACTATAATATGCAAGGGGAATTTGTTGGTAATGGGGAACAAAACTGTGTTAGATCAACTAAACTACGTTTGGGGGGGGGGTTAAATAAAGATAAAAAGGTAGATCAGAGCCTTGAAACTTAAGGACATGAACAAAACTTCTTAATATCCAGACATGCATTTCAACAATGAGTGTTTCTTTTCTTAATCAAAACTACAACATGATGCAATCCATAGAATAATCTACACCATTACACACATTCATAGTGCTTAATTCACAATCACAACCATTCATTAAACTTTTACTTCAAAACTTAAAAAGATAGATCATTCACTCATCATCAAAACACAGATCAAACAAATATAATAGAAATTTCATTCACAAATAACTCAATGAGGTAATCTTGAATCCGAATTCCTCTATTGATTCTCATCAAATAGAAAACATTTAGGCACAACAAAATCAAAAGGCATACGGATTGATTATGATTCATTAACTTTATCATATAGGTTCAAACTTCATAACAACATAAAAACTTGTATATAAACTATAAAATTGTAACCAAGTTCAACTGAACTTTCAAAGTATCTCAGCTAACAACAATGAAATCCTAATACTATTCACTATTCACTATCATCATGTGGCTAATATTTCTTTAATGAGCCGACCTTTACAAAATAGAGCTCAAAAATACATATAGGCCTGTTATGCACAAGTTCCTCTCAATCAACAACCTAGATCCACAAATTAAGGAACCATAACTAAAAGAAGGACTGGACTACTAATCTTTAGTTGCAAGGCTAGATTGCTTCATTGCACAAATTCTAACACCCAAGAAAGCAGGTGAAACTGAAAGATAGAACTGGAGTCAAGTTCGTGTCAAAATCCTGTAAAGAGGAGAGAAGAAGATGTGTTAAGTGAAGAAGGTGTTCTATTGCCAAATTATCCCTACGTTGCATGCTCAAGAATGTACTCATCATAATTAGAGAACAATTGTTGAAGGTCATCCGAATCAAGCCCATCCAACCAATCATCTTCAAATTTAATCCTCTTTAATTCTGTTGAAACCAACTTTTGCGCCTCCTTCAATTTGATCACTTCATTTCTAGCAGCCTTTGCTTCTTCCCTGATGTCCATAAACCTATCCAATAAAAATTCCTCTCCATCATCTCCCTTTTTCATTACCTCTTCAAATCTACTCTTCTCCCTCATCTTATCCAAAGAAAGACCCTCCTTGGCTAAGGTATCTAGGTTGACTAAAATAGCCACAATTGCCTCCAATTCATCAATCTATTGATTCAAGCCTTTACTCACCTCTTGAATCTCATTTTTATGTTGATGAATAGACTTGGATTTGTATCCTATTATACTCACAGTTTTCTCAAAAAAATCTGCATTATCATCCTCAAGAATTGACTGCTCAAGCAGAGTTGACTTAGGTACCTTGCTAATGTCCTTAAGCTTTTTAATATATTCTTTATATTCTCCACCCTTCTTGTCTAGATCTTCAGCATGCTCATTCAACTCCCCTGCCAACTCAAGTGTTGTTTCATGAACCTTGAAGCTATCAATTAACACTTCATCAACCTCTTTATTGAGCTTATCAATCCATCTTTCCAACATTCCCACTTTAATCTTCATATGCACCAAGTCATAAAATTCCTTCTTTGTTAACAAGACTGGGGATTCATGAGAAACAACTTGTTGAGAAATCAGAGTTGAGACATCTTTCAAAAACTTATGCAACTGATCCAATTGAGCCTTAATCTCATCTTTCTTTTGCTTGTCTTTGATCATCCTGTACTTGGTAGACGAAGCTACAATATCAATTAAGTTCATTTTTTGATTTCTTGTAGGTCTTCTCAAGTTCGTAGTACCTAGTTGATAATCATTCATTTGCATATCCTCCCGGTTCTTATCCACCATTGGTATTGCACATTCAGTAATGATTTCTCCCGTGTTTGTAAGTTTGGTGGAGTGAAGAACTCTAGCCTTCTTTTTGGGTCTCTCCTTCTCAATTTCCTTCATCATCTCATCCCTATTAAGAGGCCGAGGTTGAACTATTTGCTTCTTTTCCAAGTCCAAATTTAACCATGTAGGAGCTATAGGAGTAGTGGCTACTTGTGTTGAAGAAGAAGCAACAGTGGTAGGAGAGAGGTTGAAATATTGTGTTCTTAGGCTGAGAGTCAACTTCTTGCACATTTTGTTGCTCTCTTTGAGCCTCTTATTGTGCCAGTTTTTCTTCCTCCTTATCCTTTTTCTCTTTCATGTTTTGGGCTTCCAACTCCTACTGCAAACATTGTTCTTCCAACTTTGTTTCCTCTAACATCTTGTCTCTTTGTCTCTTCAATTCCTCAACATAGTCCCATGCTTCCTTGGACTTCTCATATAGAGAAAGCTCTACAACCTCTTTCTCTCTCTCCAAGTGTTCTTGCTCTTCTTTCTTCCTATTTGTCTCTTCCACAACCTTAAACTTGGCTTCAAGGGCTTCTTTCTCTCTTCTATGCTTGGACTTTTCCTCCTCAAGATCATGGATTGTTTGTTCAAATCCAATTTATCTCTTTCCTCTTTCATCCTGAGCTCATGCTCCTTTTGTTGTTGTTGCTTATCCAATTCATCAACATTAGCTTGAGCTTCCAATTCTTGTTGCTTGGTTGATACATCAGAGTGTGCCTTAGCAACATCTTCCTATTGTTTAGCCAATGCCTCAGCCTGTTCCTTGGAATTTGCTTCCCTTTTAGCATCTTCAAACAGTTTCCATTGATCCTCCTTTGTTAGTGCATGCTTAGTCATTGCATCATTTGTTACATCAAGGGAAGCCACCACATGAGTCTCTTTGTCACATGGGGTAGCCTCATAATCTGTTGTAATATCATGTATCTCTATTTTAGGCTCCTTCTCCTTCAAAAAATTAGCTTCTTTATGAAGGGTTCCCATGGGCATTTCCTCACTTGGTTTCTTTGTAGTCAGGGGTTGAGTGGATGCTTCTGCTGCAATAGATGTTGAGGCACTAGCTCTGGTTGCCACTTCTTCATGTGTCTCTGGAGGATCTTGAGCAGGAATTTCAACTTCCTCTCTAGCATTAGGAGGGAAGAACTCTAAGGTCTCCTTAGGAGCCATTCTCCTCTTTGTCCTTTTGTACCCTTGAGTGGTACCTACAACTTTTCTCTTCTTTGAAGTTTGAGCCTCTGGCTGGTTAACCCTTAAGATAACCCATTGAATGCTTCTATCCAAAACTGGTCTGGCAATCTACTTTATGTCGATGGACTCTTCCACATTTCAATCCACTAGATCAAGATCTTTAGTGCCTATGTTCTTAGCCTCATATTGGGGATCCAAAGTTACCCCATCATCTGATAAAGTCTCTGGGATGTCCTCTTTGATCCCATACTCAACCATGAGTGGGATAGGTAATCTTTCATAATTTCTCCTTCAAAGATCATTCTCATCTTGTAAATCAATCCAAAAGTCCTCCAATAAATTAAAATGTTTATAAAAAACACTAGGAAGCAATGGTCACATCTTGTGTCTAGGATCAAAGTGCTTTCTAGAAATTTATAAACCCAATATTAGATGAATCAATTCTTCACAAACTACCTTAGCTCCCACAATGTGTGGACAACTATACTCACCCAATTTCATGGGGAACTTGTGACAATCGGTTTTGTGCTTGGTATCGAATTTGAAATTAACCCTCAAAGATTGATAGATAAATTCCATTAAAACAACTCTATTGCTACAACATCTAGGAAGTAGATGGGCATGACCATCAAAACTAGCCAACCTAAAGTAGGTAAATCTAGGGTATTGGATAAACCAATGTCCCCACTCATTGATGGATGCCATGGCCTCTCTACTAAATCTATAACCAACATCCCCTATTAGCTGGTTAATGATGAAATAAAGAAATGCATCATTAACCCTTCTGAAGTGTGATTCTGAGGTCTACAAGGTAAGCTGATCATAGTGATCCCATACATTCTTCTACCCTTGAGCCTCTCCCAATACACCAATTGCATTTAGTTCTGAAAAGATTCCTCTTCAGGCAGCTACATAGACTACATAAGAGGTCATGAAGAAACACTTGGTTTCTCTCACTCTAAGCATTTGATTATGTATACAATCTGAGACAATCATAGTCCAATCAAACTGTTGTCTTCCATCAAGGATAGTCTAGACAAATGGAAACATCCACTCCTTAAACTAGAAAGAATCCCTTTTTCCAAACACCCTAGAGAGCATCTTTATTATGTCTGAAATTTCCTTGTAGAAGTCTGCCCTTTTAGGTTGGTCAAGAAGCTTTGACATGGAATTCTTCTCAAATCTCATCCAAATCTTGTTAAAATGAATTCTATTGGCCTCGTTCTTGTCACTATATAACTTCAATGCCTCTGCCTCATTCAGTAGTTTGGGATTTTGTGGAGTAGGAGCATTGAACAAAAATCTAATCATCTGAGGTGTTAAATCAATAATCACATTTACCTGCAGATCTACACATTGTCTAGTGGCAGGATTGTAGGCTCTAGCTATAGTCATTATCGATCCAGGACATTGGACTGATAGTGGGAAGATAGCAACATGTGCTAGTCCAGATTGGACAATCCTTTGTGTTCTTCCCGTTACCTCTTCAACAAATGTATCCAATAGCAGCTCCTCATAATTGTATGTACCCAAATTGGTGTCGAAGATATCTGCCCAATCATAATCAACCTTGCTGGCAATAAGAGTGGCCTCCCTGTGCTTGTACCTCAGAGTGTAAGGGAGTTGCTCCATTTTAATCTTCTTTAGTTTAGCCCCCTTCCTTGAAGTTTCTGTAGGTTGGATCCTTTGGGAAGCCTCTTTAGAAATGAATCCCAATACTAAACATCCTCCTGTATTAGATGAACAAAAAACATAGAAGTCAATATATCAATCAAAATCTACCTCCACCTCCTGAAACAACATTTATACTTAGCGAAAATTAAACTTCATCGAAGGTGGAGCCATAGGAGAATAAGGAACAGGGCATTATTTTAGTACAAAGCGGGACCGGGACCAGAATAAAAAATGAAACCGAACTCGGAACTAATCTCTATTTCTGAGTTCGATCTCCATTCTAGTTCCTGTTCTGCTTAAGGATGAGCATAAAGACCATAAACCATAATGAATGGAAGTGGGATCCTTTTAGGAATGAATCACAATACTAAACATCCTCGAGAAAATTTTGGTCTCGAGTCCGCTTCTGCGAGTTTTGCCATATAAACAAAGCAATTCATTAAATACATGGTCACATGGATCTAAAGACCTGGGTCACATGATATTACAAGGAAAATCAAATAAAGGGGTCTAAGCCCACCCCTCAATTGTACAAGGACTAAATTTAAACCTAAGGCAAGCCATTTTGTAAAGGTTGTCGAGAAAACCCTAGTTTGCATGACATGCTGACTCAGAAAATTAGGGCAAGATTAACCCTCGCGAAAATCACAGAGTCGACATGGAATCAAAATAAGAAAGGGTTTCCAAATGAATTATAAAAAATTCAAGCACAAAAAAACCCCACAAACAAAAACCCTAGTTAAGAACCAGGGCATGACAAAAAGACACCTTCCATGAAAGCGACAACAAACGGAAAACAAACAAAAACCGAACGAGAAAAGCAAAAAAGACAACAAGAAACAAACCAAAGAAAAGAGCAACAAGTAAAGAATTCATAGAAGAAAAATCTACGAACATGTGAGAACATGACACAACATGAGGAAGCGACGATACAACAACAAAAATTGGAAGAAGAAGGAAAAAAGAGCCCTACCTTAAAACGCTCTCCAGGAAAGATTGAAATCCGATAAAGATTCACTCCTCTTGAAGTTGTTTTGGCTCTGGTTTTATTGAACACATTGAATAACAAATATAATGAGCTAGTTAAACATAATTAGGATTTTAAAATCCATTTGCGCATGTGAGGAGGCCATAATTAATGCCATTAATATGGTAGGTTAGAGGCAAAGCAAACAACATGAACAAACAGTTAACTCCCATGAACACCTAAAGCAGGGCGAACGTGGACCCAGGTCTGAGATAGCATAAAGAACTTTTAGCAAGTCCTTTACCCAACTCCAAACCTGGCTCCGGTCCTGCAACAAAGACCAAAGGTGAAGAAAAGAAACATGGACGAAATCGAAACTGAAACTAAAACTTAGAACCTTTGCTAGTTCAAAGTTTAGTTCCAATTCTGGTTCCACTCCCGACCAAGAAATAGGAAATGAAACAAGGGAAAACAAACATGAAGGGAAGTGGGACCAGAATGAAAACCGGACCCAACCCAAACACCAACAGAAACAATGAGACAAAGCAAACGAGCGGAGTCAAAATAATAATGGAAACACAATCTGGAAGTTTTAGAAAGTTCCAAGTTCAGTTCCAACTTCAATTTTTCTTCTGCCCGAGCAAAAAAAAATGCAAGGAAGATGACAAACAAATCAAGGGAGAAAAAAACTAAGAGTGCAAGAAAAACCAACAAACAACGAAAAGGAACAAGGAAGAAAGGCGGACGTAGAGTCGGAACGGAACCAAAACTTGGAACTTTGGAAAAGTTCAGAGTTTAGTTTCGATTCCGGCTTCGCTTCCGACAGAGCAAAAGAAAGAAAGACTTAGGAGCAAAAAAACAACTCCTAAGACCCAAACAAAAACCAAGGAAAAAACAAAGACAAGGGGGACCCATTTTGTTCCAAAATAATAATGGGGTGGTTATGCAAGGCATAACAGGTCTCATGGTGATGGAATTCCATTCCATCACCATGAGAACACATTTCTTAGAGGCATTTTTTCAAACAGCTCATCGACTTTTCTATGCTATCACATTTTCCATACATGCCTACCAAAGCATTTTATCAAACTACTCACTTCTTCGCTGCTATGGCTAAAAGCCTAAAATTGGTGCTTTCCAACAAACTATGGATGTTTGGAAAAAATCTATCAAAGCATAATAGTAAGCAATATCATAGTCAAGGAAGTGAGTAGTATGAAAAAATACCTTGAAGAAATGTGGTCTCATGGCGATGGAATTCCATTCCATCACCATGAGACCACATTTCTTTGAGGCATTTTTTCAAACAACTCACTGCCTGAAGAATAGAAACCAACCCTTTAGCCAAAATTCCCCTCCGAATTCTTTTCAGGGACCCCATCCTCATCATCAATTTACCAATCCATTGAACCTTCCACCTTTTATTCCACTTGTTCATGTCCCCACCCATCCCTCTTCATGTCATGATTGCCCTCCATCACATAACCAAGACCACACTATACCATCCACCCCATCCTAGCATAATACCATAGAGAAGGCAATGAATTGTTTAAAAAAATGCCTCAAAGAAATGTGGTCTTATGGTGTTGGAATTTTGTGACACATTTATTTTTAATGGCATTCAGTCACCATGAGACCCCATTTATTTGAGGCATTTTTTCAAACAGTTCACTGCCTTTTCTAAGCTACCACAGTTATCGTACATATCTATGAAAGTATTTTATCAAATGGTTCACCACCTTGCTGCTATGGGTAAAAGCCAAAAAATAGGTGCTTTCAAACAAGCTATGGATAGGGAAAATAGTAAACATGATAGTTAGAAATATATAGTTTAATAAGTACTCAAAATTTTGTTTATTATATCATACATTATAAGCCATGGTGTGGATCGCTATTGTAGTTTTCGTGATTGAATAATTTGTTGTTTTATTTTCAGATGTTGGAAGAAGATACACCTCCAAATGTTCATAGGGTAATAGAGCTCAGTGTTTAATTTGTTATAGACTCCTCGATGGATCTCACGGAGGTATGAGGTAGATTACTAAATTTCAATTTACATTCGTTGTTATAGCTGTTAGTGAAAAATCAAACCATTATTGATTCGTAATTTTAATTTCTCTATGAATGGTTTCTATAGGGCTTTAGTATGCCACAACATGGGCATGAAAATATTTTCCTCGAGGAGAGAGATCGTCTACTGGCGATAAGTGATTATTTTGTTAAATATATCATATTTATAATATAATTTTTATACATTAATGTCTTTACTTCTTATTGTAACAGATAAAGCTTGACCAAGAACTAAACTCTAGGAGGAGCACTCCTCGACCTTAGAATAAATGAGTGATAGACCTATTGACATTCGACCCACAAGCAAAGGGAAATAATTTATTTCGAGAGGATGCAAAGCAATGAATTTTGATTCTAGAGCCCTTTGTTGTATGCGTATATGGAATTTTTGTACATATTTTGTATTGGATATATTTGAAATTGTATGCCTATATGGAATTCTTGTAAGCCTATATGGCTATTTTGTATATATTTTATACTTATATTGACATATATTGATGTATACCTACATGGCTATTTGGTTAAAAGAAATATTTTTTATCGATGGTGCCCATATTTGCAATATAAATCCATGGTTCAATAGATATGAGTTACATGTATTCAATTGTATACTTTAAAACTTACGTGTATACTTTGTGACTTACGTGTATTGCAATGTATATTTTATGACTTACGTGTTTTCATGTGTATACCTTGTATTCATGCATATACTTTGTATTAATTTGCGTATTCTATGTATTCGTGTGTATATTTCAAGGCTTATGTGTATTTGAGTACTTGTGCTTCCCTTATTCACATGTATGCTTGACTTATTCACATGTATACTTATTAATCGGTTAGCCCTAACATTGATCATTACTGTCCTTCATGGTTTGTCTTGAATATTTATTGATTGATGCTAAACAACTTCAATATTTCTAGGAATACTAGTAGAGTTACAAATTACAAAATTACACAAATTGAAAAGAAAAGATTAACTGTAAATAAATGCATTGATTATTAACTTGATAATTGATTAAGAATGAGTGTAATATATATATATATATATATATATATAAGGAGATGAGCCTTCTAGAATGGAAACTGCCAACTAGAAAATAGGAAAAGCATTCCCAATACTTTGAAAGCAATAATCCACCCAAAATTGCAATGGTAGAGAAGGCTTATTTAAGATCCTTGAGCAATGTGTTTCCTAATGCTCCCTTGTTCTTACATATCTCAATTCAGTTTAATTCAAAGAGTTCCATCAAATGCTTTATCTAAAAGAAAAAAACACGTTTTCAATTGGTATTCCATGAGATGTTTAATAAATAGATTCTAGTATATTTAATATTTTGATTGGAACAACTCAATTAAGCAAAGGATACATAATCTTCACAACACTTACAAAACATAATATTCATAGTAGATGATGAATAGTTAACTTCTTGAAACATTATCATACAAAGATTTATCTTGAATAGTATTTAAACATTTTCACAATATAATCCTCATAGTACAAAATGAATTATTATGTTCTTGGTCCATCACCATATAAACACATTGAAATATGTATATGTCAACTTTTTGCAATATTATTTCTTGTATAGGAAATGAACTTGGGAGAAAGCTTTATAATTTATAATACAAATAAGAAATGGATTGAAGTGTGAAAAGTCTATTTATCACACCAAATAATAAATGTACATGAGACTATCACTTGTTTCTCTTAGACTCCAATTTTCAAGCATAACAAATCATTTCAAATGAAAATGACAAAATACTTCACAACCAAAGTTTTTAATTGAGGAAAAATAAAATGTTTCCAAGTTACACCATTGTATACATTTACAGTTGGTTGTATATTATTGTAAGGGAAAGGAGGATAATTAAAAAATGTCCCGCACTTGCTAGAATTGAGGATGATCATATGCTTTTTGTGTGGAAAACTTAGACTTCTCAATTGTCATGTGAATGTTTCTCTTTTTAATTACTTTGCATGCCATCATAAGGGATCAAGTTTTTTCAACATAGTTCAGAGTGTTTCAGCGTGTTTGGGTGCAAAAGAGGACCATGCCTAGCATAAATGTACCTATCATGATGCATTGGAATAGTTTGTTTAGTCACACAAGTTGCATAACGAAAGTTGCACCACTTTGCGACTTTACACTGCTTGCATTTGACACTCTTTCCATCAAGTGAAAACTGAAAACCATGAGAAAATGAATGTGAGATAAAAAAACTAAGAGAGGTTATTTTAGAGGAGACCAACATGATCTTATTTTAGAGGAGACCAACATGATTTTAGAGGGATCAAACCGGTTGAACATAGCTCAGAGTGATTCAACGTGTTTGGGTGTGAAAGAGGACTGTTCCTAGCATAAACGTACCCATCTGGACACATTGGAATAGTCTATTTGGTTAGATGAGTTGCAGAATGAAGGTTGCACCACTTTGAAACTTTAAATTGCTTGCATTTGACACTTTTTCCATCAAGTGAAAACTGGACACCATGGGAAAACGACTCTGAGATAACAAAAACTGAGAGAGGTTATTGTAGAGGGACCCAACATGATCCTATAGTCTTAGACAAATAGTTCATAAGAATCATGGTTTCTAAGTAGTAGACCGTCAAATATTTCTGCCCTTTTGCACTTTGGACCCTTAAGGGATCGAGCTGGTTGAACGTAGATCAGAGTGATTCAACATGTTTGGGTATAAAAGAGGACTATTCATAGCATAAACGTACCCATCCGGATGCGTTGGAGCAACCCATTTGGTCACATGAGTTACATAATGAAAGTTGCACCACTTTGCAACTTTTCACTACTAGCAATTGACACTTTCCATCAAGTCAAAATTGGATACCATAGAAAAACGGTTCCAAGATAACAAAAAATGAGAGAGGTTATTGTAAAGGTGCCCTATGTGATGTCGATTCCTCAAATGGAATGCCCATAAGTGACATAGTATCTAGGTAATAGGTTGTCAAAGATTGTTGGCCTTTTGCAATTTGGACTGTTAAGGGATTACGTTGCATGAATTACAAATGTTTGAGGGCAAAAATAAATTTCAACATTTAAGTAAATATCATTACAAATGTTTATGTGAATAGATGGTATGCTATATTGATATTGATATATAATCATTAGGTTGATTTGTTTTAATAAATGAAGTTTTTATAATAAGTTAGTCAATTGGTGCTAGTTATAATAGGGAGAGAATAAAAAGAAGAAAAATGATTGGTAACCATCAATGGTTATTACACTCACTATATTAATAATATGATGTTTACAATAAAATGAGATTTATTTCACAGTCCTAATTCTTGTGTTTGTGCTACAATTGTCTAATATGCTTCATACACCATTCTGAAACCCAAGTGCTTGTACTTGTAGGCACAATTATTTTCTCAAAACTATCAAGTGGTAATACAAAATCATGAAAAAAATTTCAAACTATATGAATTCCAACACCCCAATTAAATCAAATATTGAATCAATGTGCCCCATTTTCATGCACACAAACTCAACTTATAGGATTCTCTCATAATAACCAAAAATATGATTCAAGGATGCGTTAGGTATTTCATTCTCACAAATCTTTTACAATGTCACTCATACATTAGAGATTCTCTTATAAGGTCTACATCATAGGTGCTCATGATGAGGTTAACTTCAAATGAATAACTTGAAATTCCCTCACTAAGATTCACACGCTCTTTTATAATGGCTTAAGATCATAATTGAGATTTGTCAATATCATCAAAATAAGGATGTTGCATTGCTTTTTTGGCCGAGATTCACTTGGATGGCTCATAAATCAACATTTTCTGCAAGGAGACACCAATCAATTTTTAGTAGTTTACTTACAAATAGGAAAAGTAAAAGAAGAAAAATAAAGAGCATCCAAAATTGAAATGAAATGAAAATAAATGGAAGGCACTTACAGACAACAAATCCACACCATTTGGTTCCAAGTCGGGAACAACAAGGCTTAAATCTTGATGCTTCCATTGAGGATAGGCATGCCAGTCTCTCAACTTAGTCACTCTTAGCCATACATATTCATTGGGAGTTCCAAGATACCTATTGCACACAACAACCTCTCATGAATATAATAACTTGAAATTTAAGATGCTCTTATAATGTCTACATTATAGGTGCTCATGATGAGGCTAATTTCAAATGAATAAATTTAAATTCCCTCACTAAGCTTCACAAAAACTTTTATAATGGCTTAAAATCATAATTGAGATTTGTCAAGATCATCAAAATATGGATGTTGCATTGATTTTTTGGCTGGGATTCTCTTGGATGGCTCATAAATCAACATTTTCTACAAGGGGACACCAATCAATTTTTAGTAGGTTATTTACAAATAGGAAAAGTAAAAGAAGAAAAAGAAAGAGCATCCAAAATGGAAATGAAATGAAAATAGATGGACACTTACAGAAAAAAAAAATCCACACCATTTGTTTCCAAGTTGGGAAGAACAAGGCTTAAATATTGATGCTTCCATTGAGGATAGACATGTTAGTCTCTCAACTTAGTCATGTTAGAAACCAAGATCAGACATGTAAACTAGAAAATCCTTCTACATAAGAGAAAAATAGAAAAAGCAAAGCTTTGCAAGAAGATGTGCAAAATAATATTATTCAAGAATTCATAATTACATGAGATGATTTGTTTTATAAAAACAAAGTATGCATAACCCTAATCTTATCTTGAGCAAAAAGATGAGGATGACAATAATAAACCTAGGAATTAAAATATTACCTAAGTAAACTTATGCAAGTGTAATTAAATAATTAATTACACCAACACCCCCCATAAGTGTAACTTAGAGAGACTAAAAAAGCATGCACCTAAATGCTAGGATGAATGCAAGAAAGCATGAATGGGTCCCGATAACAAATGCCTGATTAGGTACCCATGTACAAATACAATAATGAGGTAGAGAAGGAAAACCTAGTGGGACAAAACCTCCCTATAATGAGATGAATTTCTGCAAAGAAACACTAGAAGAACATTGTGGAGTAACACTGAAATTGCAATCTGACAAGCAAGGAAAGATACTTCTTTCTACAAGAAACCAAATGAGAGTCACTGAAGGACTCAGGCAGAATCATAATAATGAAACAATAGACTCGATACCACAGAACACTGGAAAACTCACAAACTAGAACAACACTGGAATCTGTGAAGCAACAATAGATGATATGATGACAAAATCTAGAAACCATGTATCTTGATGCCGATGCCAAACTGAGACTAAAACTCTTCCATGGGAACAAGTACGATACAAAATCTAGAACATTATCCATAAAAACATGGCCCTCAAACTAAGATGGATCTAAACCAATGTGGATCAATAACCATAGGCTCCCAATCTGAAGTGTGAACCGATGTGAATATGATATGTGTGAAGATAGAGCAAGCGGGGATGGGACGTGACCTTGGCAGGGCAAAAGAGAAGCCCACAGGGGCTTGGGCTTGGGGGGTGGCACTTCGGAGCGGTGGCGGTGGGTGGTGGCAGCATGGCGGTGTGAATTTACATTGGCTGCATTTTTTTAAATGCAAATTTTTAAATTTTTAAATTTTTTTTTTGAATTTTTCTGGATTTCTGAGCCTCATGAAGTGTGCCCTAGGGCCATACTACCTTGGGGAATTTTTTTTTTGCCTTGTCGGATGATTGTGTCCAAAATCGACAAGCTTTATATGAAAATAGGGGTTTTTGGGCACTGCAAATTCAATGGTGATATCCGTTTAAGCCCAAAATGCTCCAAAAATTAGGTGACCCCCAGATCTCTAAGAAAAATCACCGAGCTTGAAACCCTCATGGATTTGGAAAATGATGACCAAAATCAAAAAAATAAAAGCCAATCCTAAATTTTTCCAGTGCTCTGAATCCAATAGAAATTCTCGATCTAATCCAAGACCCTTCATAAATATGCTCAATAAATGAAACCCTCGAGGAACCCCAAACAAACTCTGCACTGAAAATCTCCAAAACTTTGAGAAGAGGCTGCATATCAAGGCTTTGATACCATGTTAGAAACCAAGATCAGACATGCAAACTAGAAAAGCCTTCCACATAAGAGAAAAACAAAAAAAATAGAGCTTTGCAAGAAGATGTGCAAAATAATATTATTCAGGAATTCATAATTACATGAGATGATTTTCTTTATAAAAGCAACTTGTATGCATAACCCTAATATTATCTTGAGCAACAAGATAGCTCAACAAGATAAGGATGACAATAATAAACCTAGAAATTAAAATATTACCTAAGTAAACTTATGCAAGTGTAATTAAATAATTAATTACACCAACAAGTCACTCTTGGCTATACATCTTCATTGGGAGTTCCAAGATACCTATTGCACACAACAACCTCTCATGAATAGAACATGAATAGAACGTAACCAAACTATTACTTTCCAACCTTTTGGAAACTTGTAACCTATTATACCCACAACAAAATTTAATCTTCCACTTAGTTTACTAATCTATTGAGAATATCCTACATTTTTTTTGCATATTTTTGAGAAAAAATAAAATACCATTGAACTCTAGTGTATCCTTTGCCATAGTTCTAAACATAAAGTGTGCTACATTTGCATGTCTGATAACTTCATCAATCACCTACATACATGATATAAACATTAGATGATAACATTTTCATCATAGCATTGGCATCATACAAATTAATGTGCATACTTACAAATTAATCCAATGAACCATCCGGGTCTTCTCTACTCTTTATTGTGTCAAGTATTGCCTCATGGTCAGACTCACGAAACTTCCATAAGGTCCTATTCAAAGGTCTATCCCCATATTTGGTCAAACAAACATTAGATGCCACGACAAGGTTTGAGTAATGAAGAATCTTCTGATGTGTGTCAAAGTCCTGAAACAACCAATATTTAACACTCTTATGTGGGTACCTTCTAAGCCACGTTCTAGTAACAACTAAGCCTGTAGGGTATTCAATGTTTTCTCGATCTATAACTGGGGCCTCCAATTTCTTTTTGGACTCAACATAGTGACACAAGTAATAGTTCATTCCCTCTTCATCATCTTCATCTACAATAACTACATAAACATGCCTTGCATTGATATGTGCAACAAATTAGATGAAATTAGTCAACATTACAAATACACTACAAAGATAACAATAGGAATTTCAAAAACTATGCGAGTAGATATATTACCTAGTTGAACTAGATTTTATATGTGGTCAAAGTCAACTGATGAATCCATCTGTGTTAGTTCTAATGTCGTTGGAGGGTGATACGTGTAAAGTGGGCTAAGATAACTTAACAACCATTTATCAACCCACTCCTTTGACTCACAATCATCCCAATCTTGCATTGTACATGAAGAACAAAAATATGTCATCTTATGTGTATTGATACTCCATGAACCTGCATTTGAGCTAAGGAAAGAGTGTAGCTCACTCGATCCTGTTAGTGTACAACAATCCTCATATGGTGCAATTCTAGTATCATCCATCAACCAAAAAAATCTATGAACTGAAGACATACCTTCATTACCTGGACCCATCGAAGCATTACACTGCTTGATGATTGATTTTGCATCTGTCAACTTTAAATTTTATTTATACTTTAACTCTTCTAATGCTAATGCTCTTTTCACACATGCTCCTACACCATTATGCTCCACCTTTCAATGCCCAGCCTCACAAAATTTACACATATGCTAAACACCTATAATGACATGCATCCTACTCAACCAGTAGAACATGCATGAGTTCTTGAACTATGTTGCACATTTATCCAACCATATTATTTGTCAACCGTATGCTATGCCCCTCTGAGCTAAATCATTGTAGAACATCTAGAAGCAACCTTGCATGAATTCTAGAGAATATGTGCGATCATCACTAATATAAAAGTGATAATCCCTCAATACCTTCCTTTGGTCCTCTGTACTATCAACTGCATGAATGAATGCTTTGTGCACAAATATCGAAACCTGTGTGGAGTTGTAATATTGTGACTGCACCTAATGTTGTGGTTGTAGAATGTAGTTCCTTGCAAATTCGACCAATGAAACTATGCTACCAAATAGAAAGGTGTCCTTGCATAGCTTGGATTGTGTGTCCAGCCATCAGGCTCTATGGGTATGCCTTGCATACTCATAAACTATATTGTCAAAAAACATGGACATAAACTGATACACTGGAATCTTCTAAATAACCAACTCACACCTTTTTTCTTGATTGCCATCTTTTGTAATGTATGCCACTATTCTATACTTCCTGAACTCTACTAGTTTTTGTCCCACCTCATGTGTGCTTTCCATATGTTGGAATAGTGTCATATGATTCAAGCCACTGTAATGTTGACATGAACCATCCAAGGATAGTTTCATGTAGAATATTTGGCCATCCTTTAGACCTCACATAAATTTTTTGATAATAACTCTCTTAAAGATGTTGGTGGGGCTTGTATGCCACAATCTTTTAAAACATCGTTAGTATGCAAATCTAAACATATAGAATGATAAAAATCATAATGGTTAGAAAATTCAATATGTAGTCTACAACAACAAGTAGTGTGTGTGTGTGATTTATCTTGACATAAAAGGTTTAATCATTTCAAAATATATTTAAAAATTTTGAATTTGAGGATAATCCTACTGAAATTTATGAAAAAATTGGGTTTGAGTCATATCTAAAACATGCTTTGGATGTGGCTCATGGTTCTGACTACCAATTCTCCTTCATACCACATCCCTTTGATTTAGACATGGCCTTGTGTTATTCTTCCAATACTCTTCAATTAGTGTTCTCAATGCTTCAACAAATTTTTTATATTTTTGTGGGAGTCTCCTTGGAAATGCCCATAATTCATTTGAATCAGTTCCCTCAATTCTTTTCCACCTTTGAATGGCTCTTGATAATGTTTTTCTATTAATTCTCAATTGTTCACTTGTCTTTCTAATGAGACGAGATCTCTTTGTTTGAATACTTACCAAATTCGATGTAATGACATGTCGGGTGACATTACTATCTTTTGAGTGTGAGGTCTTACCCACACTCTCATAAGCATCCATTAGATTCTTCACAATAGTGTTTTCACTTGAAGCATTCGATGTTCTCAACCCAAGAATATTCATGATGTTTCTATACTTTATACCCCACATCATTTCAACAAATAGTTGACATCTTGTGGTCCCATTTAGCCTTTCAAAGAACAATTTCCAAATCTTATTAGTATATCTTCTACAAGTGCATGCTAGAATATTACCTTCCATGTGCTACAAAATATCATAATCAATATTAATCAAATACTTTGGCTTTCTATGCAAAATTCTAGGTGGTGTTCTCCTAGGTACATACATCTCAACATTAGGAATTTTATCAATATTTAAGTGAGGTGGGCTGTTGGAAACTGGTTAGCACTCCCCTCATGATTCATGACATGGACTAACTGCCTCCTATGGATCCCTTAACTCTGGAAGTTGTATCGGGCATTAACAGGTTGATATTTTGGTGCAATGACAATTGTGGGGCCAACAATTGGTATCAGAGGCAAAGGTTCTGGGTTTGAATCCCCTCAGGCAATGCTAAGGGTGAGATTGCTGGTAGATGGTTAGCGCTCACCTCAGGATTCGTGACATGGAATAACCACCTCCCATGGATCCGTTAACTCTGGTGGTTGTATCAGACATTAATAGGTCAATCTTTTGGTGCAATGACAACTATGGGGACAATATGGGCTAGATCGCACACCTTCAATCAAGGGTGGAATAGATGACATACCTTGAGGTTCACATGGGGATGATGACATACCTTCTTTATCAAATTTGAGTGATGATGTACTCTCAACTTGAGATGTGTTGGATGGTGTCCCTTCATATTCACCTGCGGTAGATGGTGTCCAACCATATTCACTTGTCGTAGATGGTGTCCCTCCATATTCACTTGTGGTTAATGGTGTCTCTTTGTATTCACTTGTGGTAGAGGGTGTGTCTCTAGCTACAATATTTGAATCTATCTTACGACGATGCTTTTGCATTCATGCCCTTTATGCCGGCAATGCCTTTTCTCTTTTTGATAGTTGAGGTTCCTCTTCAATTGGCTTGTTTTAGTCAATCGTATCCAATTTCTTTCTCATGATATTCCCTCACCCATTCACTATTTTTTACTTTATTGGTTTCATACTCTTTGTTTGTTGGTTTATTCCTTGTTCATTTCTTCATCATGGCAGATAATTTTACTTGTAGTATGGTAATGAGATAAATATTATTTCCTAAAAATTGAATCCATACAAATATATGAAATATATGTCATTCAAGGCTTCATAGAAAATACTTACAATCATCCTATAGAAGAGTGTTTCTAGCATAGACAAAGGTCACATGAATTTTTCTAATGGAATGCCTTAAAGAAATGTGGTAATGTGGCATGCCATGATTGCAAGATAGGCTCAAAATGGAAGCATGGACAAGGCATGTGAATTGTTTGACAATAATTTGTTTTCATAGACATGATGCAAAATGTGGTAGCTTTGACAATCTAGTGAGCTCACTAGCTTGCCAATGCGGTAGGGTTAACAAGGTAGGGGCAGTGTATGCCTCATAGAAATGGGGACTCACAGTGAATTCGGTAGGGTTGAAAAGGTAAGGATAGCATATGCCTCATAGAAATGCGGACTCATGGTGATCACCATGAGTCCCCATTTCTATGAGGCATACACTACCCCTACCTTGTAAACCCTACCTCATTGGAAAGCTAGTGAGCTCACTAGCTTGTCAAAGCTACCACATTTTGCAAACATTTCTATGAAAATATTATTCTCAAAGAATTCAAATTCGTTGTCCATGCTTCCATTTTGATCCTATCTTGTAATCATTGTGATGTAGGAGCATCCTTGGTTCTTGGTAATCATGCATCAACCAAAATATTTTCTTTCAATTTTTTGTTCTTGTTCTATTCTTGCTCAGTTCAAGTTGGTGGATTCGTCATTTTTTCTCACTAGACCCTGTAGATCTTTGTGTACATCGTTGACATGTTCATTTTCCTTGTTCCAAGATTTGAGCATGATTGGATCTTCTTCCGGCAAGTTATTGCTTCTGGATTTCATGGCAGTTTCTTGAACTGACATAAGAATAAATTCAAACTTTTCGGCCTGTTCAATCATTGTGGATCATTCCTGTGACTTACAGATCTTAACAGTGTGATTTTAATTATTCTGTGGAGTGTCCCTGACCTTCATTATAGGTCCACACTTCATTTTATGCACCTGTTGAAGAGTAATTCAAATTTGAGGTTGACCTATTCATGTGCACGTTACATTTTCTTTCCTTGGATAATGTGATGATCTTTGGACGACACAGATGATTCTAGGATAGTGGATATGATATAAAGATTGTAATCGATCATTTAAAGGGTAGTAGTTGATTGAGTAGATTAAGATATATCTGATCTGTAAGATTTTTCTCACATATAGGAGAATGTTAGAATGTTGTATTTATTGAGCATGTTTTTTCAGGCCTATGAGCCGAATCTGTAAGCCCAGATGATGTTGGTCGAATGTAACTAAGATTTTTGTTAATGAGAATATTTGCATTTTCATTTTCCTCCATATTATGTGTTGCTTTTGTTGTGTTACTCTTGTTGCACGGTCCAGATTGTTCTCCTTGAGGACCCTCCTATCGTGGCTGCGCTAGATTGGTATCAGAGCAAGATTCAATCCATGTGAGGTCGTCAGAATTCGTGGAGTCCTATTGAAGATTTGTTGTGGGGTGGTAGATTGAGGATCCAACCTGCAACTACATAGGACTTGTGTAAAGATGGTGGGAAGAATAAATGTTAGAGGAAATGGAGCGCGTGGAAATGCAGACCAAGCTTTAATGGAGATGGTGAGAGGAATTGCTGCCAAATTAGATGCAGTTGAAATGGCCAAGTGGAGAGGTCGACTAGTTGAAGGTGTGAGTGATGAAGAGGTAGAAGCATAGGAAGAAAGAGGAAGAGAAGAGAAACTTGGCCTGGATCAGGGAGAAGAGAGGTTCATAAGAGCCCTAACTAGAGTGAATACCAAACCACATTTCAATCCACTAGATTATAATGGTAAGTTGGATTAAAAAGAATTGCTTGATTGGATTAGAGAGATGGAAAAATATTTTGAATTTGAAGGTACCAATGAAGATAAGAAGGTGAAATATGCTTGTAAAAATTTGAGAGGACATGCATCCCTTTGGTGGTAACATTTGTAGACAGATAGGGAAAGAAGAGGAAAGGAAAAGATAAAGTCATGGGATCGGATGGTGAACAAGTTGAAGAAAAAGTTTATGCCTGCAGATTATTAGATTAGTTTATTCAAGAAGTTGCAAAATCTGAAGCAGAAAGAATCTAGTGTGACAAGTATATTGAGGAATTCTATAAGTTGAATATCAGATCTGGACATTCGGAGGATGAGATTGAACAAGTAGCTAGATATGTTAATGGTTTGAGGTTTTGTATATAGGATGAAATTAGTTTGATCAAGTTGGTGAGTGTGGAGGAACCATATCAGTGTGCCCTAAAGGCAGAAGAAAACTTGAACAAAAGACATGAGCAAAGACAAAGAGGAAGAGGTAGAAGATTTCAAAGAGGAAGAAATTTTGTTGGAGGAGGAAGAGGATCTTTTCCAGATCAGAATAAGGATAAGGAGGCCAGTAAGAATGAAAATTCATACCAGAGAGGTGATGGAAACTCTTATAGAAGAGGAGGTTATGGTGGTTACCGAAATAAAGGTTATAGAAGAGATGATAGAGGACAAGAGAAAATAATATTCAAGGGAACTTGTTATAAATGTGGTGGAGAAGGACATAGAGCATTTGAATTCAATCAGGGAGAGACAAGTAGAAAGACAAAAAACAATAGAAGAACAAACTTTGCTGAGGAGGATCATGCTAGATCACCTAATGAACTAGAAGATGGAGAAGTGTCGGTGAATAGGAGAGTATTATGTCAAAGTCAGATGGAGTAGGAGCCATTGCAGAGAAAGAACTTGTTTCAGACAAGATGCAAGGTGAATGATAAATGTTGCAAAGTGATTGTTGATAGTGGAAGCTTAGAGAACCTGGTTTTTTGAAGAGACGGTGAATAACTTGCGGTTGGAATGGTTGAAACACTCAAAGCCCTATTAGATTGCTTGGATTCAGAGTGAGCATAAGATACTGGTAAGTGAACAATGTTTGGTGAAATTGAAGATAGGAAATTACCATGATGAAGTTTTGTGTGATATCATGCCTATGGATATATGCCATGTTTTGTTGGGAAGGCCTTGGAAGTATGATAGACAAGCTATTCATGATGGAAAGAAGAATATATACACCATTGTTGCTAATGGTATGAAGCAGAGTTTGATGCCATTGGAAGATGTTCCTAATGTTGAGGTTTGTACGAATGCTATGGTTTGTCTAGTTGATGGAAGGAGATTCCTTGATGGGTTGAGACATGAGAATGTGTGTTATGCCTTGGTTCCTAAGAAGGCTGAAGACTTGAAGCATGTAGAAGAACACCTAGAAGAGATAAAGGAGTTGCTGACAGAGTATGAGGAGATCATTTCAGATAATGTACCTGATGGATTGCCACCTGTGAGGATTATTAGTCACTGTATGGATCTGATTCCTGGAGCTAGTTTTCCTAATAAAGCAGCACACCAGATGACACCAAAAAAGAATGAGGAGTTGAATAGGTAAGTGCAAGAGTTTTTGAGGAAGGGTTTGATCAGAGAAAGCTTAAGTCCATGTGTAGTACCTGTTGTGTTAACACCTAAAAGGATGGAGAATGGAGAATGTGTATAGATTCTAGAGCCATAAACAAGATCATGGTGAAGTATAGATTTCCTTTGCCTTGGATGGATGACATTATGGATTGCTTGAGTGGAGCTAAGTACTTTACAAAGATAGATTTGAAGAGTGGATATCATCAGATCAAAATCAGAGAAGGGGATGAGTGAAAAACAACATTCAAGACAAATGAAGGATTGTATGAGTGGTTGGTGATGCCTTTTGGACTAAAAAATGCAGTGAGTACTTTCATGAGGTTGATGAATGAGGTATTGAAGAAATTCTTGGGTAAGTTTGTGATTGTGTATTTGGATGAGATCATGATTTTCAATAAGATTAGGGAAGAACATTTTTTGCATATAAGACAAGATTTGCAGAGGTTGAGAGAAGAGCAGTTGCTTATAAACATTAAGGAGTGTAGTTTCATGAAAGAGGAGTTGGTATATCTAGGATTTGTGATATATGTGGATGGATTGAAGACAGATTCTAAGAAGGTAAGAGAAATTTTTGAGTGGCCTACACCAGATAGCATTGGAGATGTGAGATCATTTCATGGATTGGGTAGTTTCTATAGAAAGTTTATTAGGAATTTCAGTTCTATTTGTAGCCCTATGATAGAAACAATGAGAGGAGATATGAAGGATTTTAGGTGGACATCTAGAGTAGACCATAGTTTTGAATTGTTGAAGCAGAAGGTGACTGAGCAGCCTGTGTTGGATTTACCAGATTTCAATAAGGTATTTCAATTAGACTATGATGCAAGTGGAAATGCAATTGGATCAGTATTGATTCAAGAAGGGAGACCTATAGCTTATTTCAGTGAGAAATTGAATGATGCTAGGAGAAGATATTCAGTGTATGATCAAGAGTTTTATGCCATAGTTCAAGCCTTGAAGAATTGGAGACATTATTTGTTGCCTAAGGAGTTTGTGTTGTATATGAATCATCAAGAATTGCAATACTTGAATAGTTAGGGTAAGTTGAATCATAGACACATGAGATGGGTAGAATTCTTGCAGAGCTATACTTTTTTTTGAAGCATAGGAGTGGAAAGTCAAATATAGTTGCTAATGCTTTGAGCGGGAGAAGGAATTTACTTATAGAGATGAGAGTGGAGGTATTAGGCTTTGATGAATTGAAGAACTTGTATGAGGGAGACCCAGATTTTGTAGAACCTTGGAGAGCTTGTAAAGAACCTATTTTGGAGGATACAAGTCATTTGTTGGATTATTTCATTCAAGAGGATATGTTGTTCAAAGGAAATCAGTTGTGTATGCCCTTGAGTTCAATGAGGGATAACTTGGTGAAGGAGAAACATAGTGGAGGAATGTCAGGACACATTGGAGTTGATAAGATAGTGGCATTGGTGAGTGAGAATTAATTATGGCCGTAGATTCATAAGGATGTTAGGAGATTTGTGCGAAGTTGTAGAGTTTGTCAAGTTGCAAAAGGAAGTAGTCAAAATGTTGGATTTTATAAGCCTTTGATAGTTCCAGAGAGACCTTGGGAGGATATTAGTATGGATTTCATACTTGGTTTTCCAAAGACACAAAGAGGTAATGATTATGTATTTGTGATGGTAGATAGATTTTCTAAGATGACACATTTCATACCTTGTAAGAAGACAACAAATCTAGTACATGTAGCAAATTTGATTTTCAAAGAAGTGGTTAGATTACATGGGTTACCTAGAAGTATTGTTTCAGACAGAGATGTAAAGTTTGTTGGTTACTTTTGGAAGACACTTTGGAAGAAGTTGAAGATAGATTTGAAGTTCACTTCTACTTTTCACCCACAGACTCATGGATAGGCAGAGGTAGTAAACATGAGTTTAGGGAATTTGCTGAGGTGTTTGGTTGGAGAGAAGACTGGAAGTTGGGATTTAGTCCTTGCACAAGAAGAGTTTACTTACAATAATTCTATAAACAGGAGTACAAGAAAGACACCTTTTGAGATTGTTATTGGAGTTCACCCTAGAGGTATATCAGAGTTGAGAGACATCAGTATGGAAGATAAATGGAGTGCAAAAGTAGAAGAATTTGTAGAATACATGAAGAAAATGCATACTCAAGTGAAACAACAATTGGAAGACATGAACCAGAAGTATAAGGAGAAAGCAGATGAAAAGAGGAGACAAGGAATTCAAAATTGGAGATGAAGTGATGGTATATTTGAGAAAGGAAAGATTCCTAGTCAGCACATACAACAAGTTGAAGATGAGGAATTTTGGACCTTGTAAGATCTTGAAGAAATTTGATTCAGGAAATGCATATGAAGTGGAGTTACCGGATGGCATGGGTATATCACCTATATTCAACATTGCAGATCTACATCAGTACCATGAAACAAAATTTAGTGAAGACAATGAAATAAAATTGGAGAATGAGTTTCCAAAATAGTAGTCATATGAGATTGAAGAGATTTTGTATGTTAGAGATGGGAGGAAGACTCGTGGAAGGAAGTACAAAGAATATCTTGTGAAGTGGAAAGGTAGAGCAGTGGAGGATTCTTCTTGGATTTCTTAGGATGAGGTAGACCATTTTGGTTTTGCTTTGGCCCCAAAAAAGTGAGGGAATCACTTTTCAATAACCCCAAATATCTAATGCAAGAACATCCTTGGTTCTTGGCAATCTCACATCAACCAAAATATTTTCTTTTAGTTTTTTGTTCTTGTTTTATTCTTGCTCAGTTCATGCTGGTGGATTCGTCATCTTTGCTCACTAAACCCTGTAGATCTTTGTGTACATCGTCGACATGTTCATTTTCCTTGTTCCAATATTTGAGCGTGATTGGATCTTTTTCCGGAAAGCTATCACTTCTAGATTTCATGTAGTTTCTTGAACCGACACCAGAATAAATTCAAACTTTTTAGCTAGTTCGATCATTGTGGATCATTCTTGTGACTTATGGATCTTAACATTATGATTTTAATTGTTCCGTGGAGTGTCCTTGACCTTCATTATAGGTCCACACTTCATCTTATGCACCTGTTGAAGAGTAATTCAAATTTAAGGCCGACCTATTCATGCACATGTTACATTTTATTTCCTTGGATAATGTGATGATCTTTGGCTGATGTAGATGATTAAAGGATTGCGGATATGATATAAAGCTTGTAATCGATCATTTGAAGGGAAATAGTTGATTGAGTAGATTAAGATAGATCTAATTTGTAAGATTTTGCTTGCATATAGGAGCATGTTAGAATGTTGTATTTATTGAGCATGTTTTATCAGGCCTATGAGCCGAATCTGTAAGGCCGGATGAATCCGGCTGAATGTAACTGAGATTTTTGTTAATGAGAATATTTGCATCTGCATTTGGCTCCATATTCTATGTTACTTTCATTGTGTTACTCTTGTTGCACGGTCCAAATTATTCTCCTTGAGTACCCTCCTACCGTGGCTCTGCCACATGGCATGCCACATTACCACATTTCTATAAGGAATTCCATCAGAAAAATCATGTGAGCATTGGAAATCTAGTGAGCTCACAAGCTTGCCAATTTGGTAGGGTTCGCAAGGTAGGGTCAGTGTAAAAAAATTCCTCACCGTGAGTTCCCATTTCTATGAGGAATTTTTTCACGCTGCCCCTTCCTTGTCAACCCTACTGAATTGGCAAGCTTGTGAGCTCATTAGCTTGCCAATTCGGTAGGGTTGACAAGGTAGGGGCAGCGTATGCCTCATAGAAATTGGTTCTCATGGTGATAGACCCCATTTCTATGAGGCATACAATGCTCCTACCTTGTCAACCCTATCGAATTGGAAAGCTAGTGAGCTCACTAGCTTGTCAATGCTACGACATTTTGCATACATTTCTATGAAAACATTATTTTCAAACAATTCAAATTCCTTGTCTATGCTTCCATTTATAGCCTATCTTGCAATCATGGCATACCACATTACCACATTTCTTTAAGGCATTCCATCCAAAAAATCATGTGAGCATTGGCGAGCTAGTGAGCTCACTGGCTTGCCAATTCAGTAGGGTTGACAAGGTAGGGGCAGCGTATGCCTCATACAAATGGGGTCTCATACATCACCATGAGACCCCATTTGTATGAGGCATACACTGCACCTACCTTGTCAACCCTGCTGAATTGGAAAGATAGTGAGCTCACTAGCTTGTCAATGCTACCACATTTTGTATACATTTCTATGAAAACATTATTGTCAAACAATTCAAATGCCTTGTCCATGCTTCTATTTTGATCCTATCTTGCAATCATGGCTTGCCACATTACCACATTTCTATGAGGCATACACTGCCCCTACCTTGTCAACCATGCCGCATTGGCAAGCTAGTGAGCTCACTAGCTTTCCAATTCAGTAGGGTTGACAAGGTGGGGGTAGCGTGAAAAAATGCCTCACAGAAATGGGGTCATGGGGGATTAAACATGCAAAATATTGCAAACAATGTAAAAGTTGTCAATGTAAAATTGCAAAATTGTGCAAAATTGGGAAGGTGAATAGTCAAGTTAGTTTCTTTTGCTGGGAATTAGTTGGAAACTGAATATAAATTCTTTTAATTCCTTTAAAAGGCCCTGTGAATGATTGTAGAGGTGTGGGTGGTTATATTTTTGAATTTGAATAATGAAAAGACATTGTTTCTTGCATTCTTTTACAAAAAAATAAATTCATCTCTAATTGATTGTAAGTCATAGTGTTTCCAATAACCTTCCCTTCAAATTTGGTCTCATGCAATTTGATGAAATTTAGAAGAAGATATTGCAATTTCTTGTTAGGCGGGTTAAAACCCTGATCTAGGGTCACAATCAGCAATTAAAATTGCATTTCTCAAATTCTAACTATTGAAATCTCTTGCAAATTGGTGGTAAGGAAGTTTGATAGGTATTTTAAAAGATCTCAAAGTCATAGAGCCTGAGAATGAGGGTTTGGGCAGATTCAATGATGCCCTAGGTTTGAAAAATCGTGAAAAAGTCTAGCAAAACATAATATAGTGGAGTTTTAAAGAGTTTTGACTATAGAGTATGAGTCCTTCTTGGTATTAGTGTTTTAAAAGGTTGCTTAGATGTATTTTTTATCCCTTTTCTGATAGGTTTTGGTAAGATTTTAAGCTTTTGTGTCCATTGATTGATGACTTCCCTGTTAAGGAAGATTGGGATAGTCCTAGTTAGGATAGTATTGTAGAGTTTGGGATTTCCCATTTTGAAGGGTCATAAACTCATTGAAGAGTTGTCTAATGGAAGATTCTACATGCTATTGAAACTAAGTTAAAGGTATAAGAGAAACCCAAAGTTGTTGCATATCAAAAATTGATGAAATTGAATAGTCTCATAAGCCTAATTAGGCTAGGGTGCCGTAAGACAATCAGTTTTGGAGAAAGTTGGTTAAGTGAGTCAAAGTCTTTGAAGGGTGTATGTAACCTGGTTTAGGGTCATGGACTTGGAAAACCCATAAGTAGCCTTGAGAAGGAAAGTTTCCTTGGAAGAAGATTTCCTTTAAAGAGAAGTTTTTTCAGTTTAGAGGTCTGAGTTGTTGCCAAGTGCATGGGTAGTTGAGTTGTTTGAACCCCTGCATTGCATCACTTCTCGTGCTGTGAATAGATATAATTTTGAACCTAAGTTTGTTAACCCTTTCACTCAAGGAATTGTTACAACACAATCATCTTTAGATCCCACTCCTACCTTATTAATGACCTCTGGCCCCCAATCTCTTCATAAATTCCTTGGGTTTGATAACGTTGTGGCTTATGTTCTTGAAGATAAATTCCAAAAACTAGACCAAGACTTGGATGGTCTCCAAATATTCATGAGTAGAAAACATCTGGTTGGAGAATTTATCCCTCTTATAGAAAACCTTAGGAAATTAATACTTAATGATTCATAAGGTATGGAAGTTCTATGTAGCCTAACTCACATAGTAGATTCAAACATTATGACATCAACTAGTTGCATGAAAATGTTCAACAATGCATCCTGTTGATCAAGATGTTAGTCACACACCAACAGTGCATATAAATCCTCACAGAAAATCCATGAAAACTTATCTTTACTTGAAAGACTGAACCAGGACAACCTAAATCTTTAGGCTAACACAACTTAATCCCAAGGCTCATTTAAGTCAGGTCTTGAACATACTAGGTTCACATCAGGGTTCATTGTGACAATGTTGTTAATCACAAGGGGTAAATGGTAATTTCTGGTTCTTAAAGGAATCATAAGGTTTTGTGAAAGATATTCTCGGTCCGATCATCAGACGATTTCATGAAATCAACAGATATACAATAATATTCCATGAATTTAAAACAACTTTGCTATCACTTAAGTAGATTTAGCTTTAAGCATTCAACAATATGATGGAAATGAAAGTTTTGCAATAAAATTTCCATTCATTCATCTCATTTTTTGAAACATTTTCTGAAATTTAAACATCTAATGTAAAACAAAACATCCAAAATACTTGAAAAGTAAAAGAGCTCCAGAGTATTATCCATGCATGCCCCAAGAATCAACCAAATCAAAGAAAACCACTCTATACTTCACCAGATTGCTTTGCAACTAGGCATAGAATGATGCAAGATTTTAAAGAAAAGGGAGGTTCATTTGGACACCGGGTAGGTTCCATATGCACCCTTAAATGACACATCATACAATCTTGTCTAGCTAAACAATCAACCAGCTACAAAATATTTTATACCGGGCAATAGCTTTCAAATTAGCTTTGATATTGACCAGTTTCTATGTGCATGCAAGTTTTTAATCTAGAATGATTCAGAAAATAGAAAAAAAGAACAAAACTTAAACAATTTTTGGCTCTTCCAACATCCACAAATTATGAACTTAAAAATAAAATTAAAGCATTAAACAACCTTTTATAGGATCAAGGCCCAAAATTTTAAACTTAATTCTATCAAAGGGAATCATAAATAGAAAATTAGAAAATAGCACGTGGCAGAAGCCAGTTGTCATTGGAATCTTCTAGACAAAGTCAAATCTTTGACTTCCTCATCAGCATTAGTCTTTAACTCCAAGCTCCAGTACTCAAATGTTGGACGCAAAAAACAAGGTCATTGGTATTCTTCAAATTATGGGACAATACACCTCCATCGGGACCGAGAACAACCTGCAAAATTACTTTCAACAACATATCCTTATGCTAACTTCTGGTATTCGATATCCAGTTACTCATTGTCTTACATCAGAATCCAAGTATGATAACTCTTCTTCACCTTTCTTCAATTGGTACTCCTGGAAGGCCACCAATACCTGATGCATACATTCTTTTGAAATTCCTTGAATTACCTTCCAGTTGTATTTGAGCTTGGTATAATCTTCTAATATCTAGAGGATATTTGTATTCCTCAACCTCTTCTTTGTTTCATATTTGACCATGATGTTCCTGCACTATATAATTTCATCAATGAATTCCTAGTTAAGCGAATGAACAGGGTCTTTATTTACTCTTCCAGGCTAGTTCTTGAAAACCTTTACTTCTTTATCATCTTGTCCTAGCATCTGGGGATCACAATAATTCCATGCTAGCATTTCAATGAAAGCTTGATCTTTGTCAATCAATTGATTGCATTTCTCGATGACTTTCTCAAATCCCTCTACACATTGCACTAGGATGTCACCTTCCCAATTTTTCTATTTCATCCATTTTCCACACATCAGAACCTCTTGTTCCATCATTATCTTTCCACTTATCAATTCTTGGACATCTTTCTGAATGAGAGCCTTTAAACTTCGCCTTTCAGCATCAATTTGCTCTTGGCGGAACTTGCATTCTCCTTCTAATCGTTTATACTTTTCACACCAACAATATTACTCCTTATACTTCCCAATCACATATGTGATTAATTCTTCTCCCTACATTACTAGGTACTCCATCCATTCTTCAAATACACTCATTTTATGGCAAAGTGTTGGGATAGCATCCAACTACTCTTGTAACATGAGTACTAGATTTTGAGGTGATTCATCCTGTGCTTAGCCGCATTGGGCTAATGATACTATAAAATTTTCCAAATGGGCAATCCATTCTTTTAGATCTCTTTTTTTCTATTTTCTTTTTTGCACCTTGGCAACAGTTGTCTAAATTCATCTTCATTTCTTCTAATTTTGTCCCCATGATGAATATCCAACATTGATACTTGTCACTCTGTACTCCTTAGGCATTATTTCATGTTTTCTTTTATCTACTACTGGAGTAGCTATATGGAGTGTTCTTCCTCCATCTGCATTATTCTCTATAACATGTTTTGTTTTTCTCTTCACCTAGGTTATTGAGTTTTCACTTCTTGCATTAAGCTCTTGAGATTTAGAGGTACTACTTCCACTTCCAATGGGGAAGCCAATTCCCTAACCAACCAATCAGGTGCATCTTCATTATATTCTACCTTTGTAAAATTTCTTTGTTCCTAATTTTCAGTACACTTAGGAACTTCTCCTCTTATGTTTTCAACCTCACCTATCACATTCTTTGGGATTGGAACCTTTTCAGTATTCACTGGCATGGATTCTAGATTGCCAAAATTCAACATTGTCTCTTCATTTCCAAGAATTATAATTTCTTGTCTAGCCATGTGCTCAATATCAAGCCTCGGGGCATCACCTTCTTCATGTCCTGTTACATCAGGATTCTCTTCATTCCTCACCCCACCATACAAAGTTTGTGAAGGTTCTATATTTTCAACTTCAACCCAGTCTTCTCCAGTCTCTTCAAAAACCTACGATTGTTCAACATCATTTTCACCATCCCCTAGCAGAAGTTGGGAATCCATTGTATCTTCAATAACAACATCATCAATGTTAACCTATCCTGCAGTTTCCCCTGTTTTATTTTCTACAAGTATTTTAGGGTTTCCCACCTCTGGGGTGAGTGTTCCTCTTATAAATTATTCTTCTTCAACATCTATGGTAATTTCTACTGCATCTGACATTTCTTCCACCACTAGTTGTACCATTGGATTCTCCTTAGAATTCTTCTCTTTTATTCATTCCTTCATGGCACCCCATTTCTCCATCTATTCCCTGATTTGATCTTCATTTTGTTCAGAGTTCTCATCTAGAGCCACAAGAGTTTTTCTAAGTGTTTGTTTTACTGCAGTTGTATTGAATGAAGGGGGAGAAGTAAATAATGTTGCAACTCTTTGGGATGCAAACCTTGTTTGATCACAAGTATTCATTTTCATTCTCACCTCTTCATCAGACATAGGTTGGGTATTTGGATTTTTTTATAGAAGAAGACACCGCTCTAGGCTTCACTATCACTTTGACCTTACTTGGTCCAATTTCTTTATGTTGTCTAGCTGGCGCCAATGAAACTCTGTAGCTTGACGCCTCAGGAGTTCTCTCTTGAATATACATAGTTGCATCTTCCTTGCTAGAATTTATTTTCTTCTTAGCAAGCCCTTCATACCCAGACTCACCTTCTTCTCTCTATTTCTTCTTTGTATTAAGCGAGTATGTGGGCTTGACCCCAAATTTTCTTAAAGTCTTACAATAATCATCAATCCATCATTGAGTATGCACTAAAAATTGTTCAGAAATTTCCTCAACAGTCATTATTTCTCTACTTTCATAATTTGGATCCAAAATAGGTTCATCATAAACATTGGTTGAATTATAAACTGGATTCAAAACCTCTCAATCATCTTCATCTAACTGATATGGAATGTCATGAAGCTTAAGAATATGTGTCGATTGCAATCATAATCTTTGATATGATCTTTTCCTTACTTCATGCTCGTCATCACAATTGAGCCAAAAATATTCCAAATGATGAACATGGGTATGCTTGTCGGCTATACCCTTGGCAATATTCCCTTCTGGATCACAATTAATTCTTTGGAGTGTAAAGAACTCCAATTTTTACATCTTTAATTCCTCTTCACAAATCAACCACTTTAGCTGAATTGCACTTATAATTCCCCATTATGATGGGAAATCTGAAAAAACTTATTTTATGTACCACACTAAAAAGAGCATGAGACAGCTTCATCTGTCTTACCAATTCCAATAGTAACAATTTATTTGTCGAGTACCTGGGCAACATGAAAGGATACCCTTCAAATCCTTCTACCCTGATGTAGGTGAAAGTGGTAAATTGAATGTACCAGCCTCCAACCTGATTAATAATATTTTGTGCTTCTAAAGATAAATGTTTAGCTTTTTCACCCTCCATTATTCTTACCAACTTCATGGAAAACACATCTGTCACTCTCCAATAATGCTCCTTGTACTCATGGATAGTAATTTGGTGTAAATGAGTATATATCAGAAAATTCCCTATTTCTCTACCTAGGATACCAACTCTGTTCAACCCTTGCTTATTTTCCCTTAGGGCATAGGAATAAATCACATATAAGGACATATAAAACCATCCTAACTGTGGAAACACCTTCATCTTATCACATAACTTGTCATTGATAAAACTTCCCCAATGTATCTGCAGAGGGCCTTCTATTAATTTGGCTATAATCACGAACATCCTTGGTTCTGTAGACACAAAAAATATATATGCATTTGATCCTGATTCACTAATTTCATTTCATCCATAATCTTCCCTCTAATAACCATTTTAATCGAATAATCTTTATCTGATTAAAATTAATCATATTTCCTCTTTTAATTAAATAAATAATTTTTTATTTAATTAATTCATATTTCCCCTTCTAATTAGATAAATCGACTTTATCTAATATTCTCCTCTTAATTAAATATATCATTCTTTTTTATTAAATCACATTCTTCTCTGTAATTAAATAAATCAATTTTATTTAATTAACCTCTAAAGTCATTCCCTTTAAATTAAATAAAGTAATCCTTATTTGATTTAAATCTAACATCATTCTCTTTAATTAAATAAATCCAACTTTATTTAATTAAATATCAAAATTCATATTCCTCTCATTTTGATTTATTTAAATCCTAAAATCTAAGTCAAAAGTCAAAATCAACTAATCTCCACCTAAATTAATCAAATCCCGATTAATGCTAATCCTAATAACTCAAATCCTATAGCTTTTGCAACTTGTTCATGAAAATCATTTTAATTGATTTATTAAATCTCTATTTACTTTCAAAAAGGCATCAAAAAGGGAATATTCTCCAAGTTTGAAAAATCTCTCCAAAAGGGTTTGTACTTCCAACAAGGCATTAAAAGCCTCTTACATGTCCTTTGCCTTGAGCCAAGTGGCATTTACTTCATTTTCTTCTCCCTCCAACATGTCACTTCTCCAAATTTGAATTTCCAGCTAATAGCATTTATGTGCACTTTCATCAAAATATGCACAACCTTCCTCCATGCACATGTTGACAAGTGGCATTTGGCCATTGGTTGGTCTTTTGTCCCACATTCATCCATTTTGCCTCATCCTCCATCATTCTCATCTATAAATAAGAGGCTCTCATTTGGATTTTGGATCCACAACTTATGCGAAGTTATTATTTTGAGATTTTGAATTTTTTTTATCCATTGTTCATCCATTTTTATCAAGTTTTAGAGTTTTATAGCTTGTTTATTGCAGATTTTCATCAAGGATCTCCATCAATTATCATCAAGCTTGCAAGGAATTGGGAAAGGGCCATTTTCCACATCAAAATGGCACCAATTCCCCCATGGGATTGAGAGTTTGATTGTTTTGAGCAATATTAGATAGCTTTTATTTTGATATTCTCTTGTTTTTTGTTCATTTCATTTCAAATGAATTGCATGGGGAATGTTGATTTAGATTTGCATAATGGACTAATTATGTTTTTGTTCTTTCTGTTTGTGCAGGTCTAGGATCACCATTGTACATTTTGGTGCTAGAAGGAGGGAAAAAATCACAAATCAAACATGTTTTTTTTGGTTAATTTGGTTGTTTTCTACAGGTGTGTTCATTTTGATGCATCTGCAAGATCTTCTAGCACATCTGAACTTTGTTACAACACATTCGTAAGATCTTTTGGTGCATTCAAAGTTCATTACAATGCATCTATAAGTATTCCAATGCATCCAAGCTTCGTTGTAGTGCATACACAACATTTTTTGACGCATCCGCGGCCTCTTCCGGCACATCTAAGCTCCGTTATAGCACATTTGCGGCCTCTTTCGATGCATCTGAGCTCCGTTATAGCACATCGGTGAAATATTTTGGTGCATGCGGGCTCTGTTCTGGTGCATCTGCGACATATTCCAGCGCAACCGAGTTCTGTTCTAGCACATTCGCGCCATATTCGAGCGCATCCGTGATATCTTCCAACACATCTATGTATTAAGTGTTTTAAACACTATGGAAGAAAATTATAATTCCATCTTAAGGATTTAGTTACCTTCACGCTTTTTAGGACTCACAAATTTTCGTTTGGGCTTAAAAGGAACAAGACAAAGTGGTTAAAAGGAACCTTAGGCAACTTACTATATTTTGTTTTGGACTTAACACTTGAACAAGAAAATCTCACATTTCCTTTTGGTGCTTATAAAGAATCAAATTCTTCTTTGAAGGATTAAAATGAACATGTGGGCCTTTATGTTTTGTAATCTCTTATCCAAAGTAATATCATCTAAAAGACGTATGCGCTTCTCTCGTGCCTCATGATGATCTTGAGAATCAAAAGGATTTTTGTGATATTAAGGTGTATAAGTGATTGCCTCCACAGTTCAATCTGGATTCTTAAAATTGAACAAAATCTTGCGAGTGTGAGTGGAGTATATCGTGTGTGTTCTCTCTTTGTTTCTCAACAAAGATTGATCGAACTACAGATTTCCTTGGTCACTTTTATTTATCCTTAGAGGGCCTGCCTGGTGGGAAAAAGTAATCACCCTAGGGAATGACCCAACTGGGAACACACTAAAGCCAAGTGACTTCCAACCAAAATATAAGTGTGGGTACTTGAGGAAAGTTCAAGTATCACGAGGATTTTTCCAACAAGAAGGGAAACAATGGTCTCTTGTTGTATGGACGATCCCCCATGAATGGAATGCCTATAGTGGAACCTTTTGTTTAGAAGGACAAATCCTTATCTATTTTTTCATGCAATAATGATCATTCTGAAGTCATCCCACATTTTTATAGCTCTTAGTAGAGATAAAAAGTATGCCATGGGATTTTCATGGGTATTGATGTTTGGCTGACCCGAGAAGTGTGAGTTGTAGAGGGGATCTAGTGTGGTCAAGCATCTAATCATCCACTAAGAGTAGGCGTAGCTGGAGAAATCCAAGCGGGAACTCAACAAATATTATCTCATTTTATCCTAGGGTTGTGCATGTTCTCAGAATCAAAACACTTTTCTTGGATCTAAAACATTGGAAAACAAAAATTTAACATGATCATCAAATTTCAAACCCTTTAGAGGAAGCAAATACCTTCGAAAAAATTCAAGTGTTATTGCTTTCCCTAGGAATTCTATCCTTAGATGCTTCTAAGTATTTGAATTTACATCACAATTTTCTCTCACTAAGGTCAATAATAGGGAACTTTTTCCTTGATTTCCTTGATTTCTACATAATGCACTTTGTGGGATGAGAAGAAGTTAGGAAATTAGACATCTAGTTTGAAAATCTAATCAAGAGAGTGTTTGTGGTAAAAGGAATTCATTAAGAAAAGCTAAGAAACAATTGAACCCCACACATGTGATCTTCCAAATGATTTCTTGAAAGATTAAAATCCGAAAACAAAATTCCAAAGGCCTTAGTCAAAAATCTCAAAAGAAACATTTATCTATGCTTTACAAATTTAGATAAAGATTGAGATTCAACTTTTACAAACATGCATCAAAGAACAATCCAAATTTGTACTCATTTTACTATTGTCAAAATCCATGTCTCTTTCAAAGGTTTGAGTATCTCACATAGGAAGTATTGCATGTTCTTCAACACTGAGGTCTTGTAAACAAGAGTTTTTTTTAGGTTCATCTTAGGATCAAAACCAATCACTTTCATCCATCCCTCAAACATCAAATCAAAATCAACTAACCAACAACTCTTGGAAATCATGAAAAAATCATTCATGCTAGGCTTTTGGTAAATCCTCTAGATCAAATCCAAATCATCTTGTTTGATTAGATGCGTGTGGATGCATCCTTCTCCACATATTTAGTCAAATTATCAAATCCTTGTGAACAAGTTTATCCCTTGATAACATCCAACATCTTGGGGTTTATGAGTTCATTATCCAAAATCCAAAATCAAATAAAAAATCATCTTGTTTGGTTAGGTGTGTCTAGATGAATCCTTCTTTATACACTTAGTCAAATTAGCATCTTGTGGAAAAGTTTACTCTAGGAAAACATCCAACTTCTTAGAGTTTATGAGTTCACTATCCAAACCAAATCAAATCAAATCAAAATCCAAATTCCTAAAGTCTAGTATCTCCTTCAAGATTTCTCAAGAGTTCAATCATTCACATCATCCATCTTTTGTTTATATCATCATAACATCTTGATCCTTAATCATCCTGGATTTTCTCTTTTGTGCCTAAAGTTAGATCAATCTAAAGAATTATAGGTCCATCTCACACATTCTTGAAAATTGGTCCCTATTTTATGGTGCAAACTAGATCACAACACAAGAAGAATATGGAAACCCACAAAGAAACATCAACTTCAACTGACTTGAGCCAAAATTCTCCCGAAACATCAAGCAATCCCCTACCCAATCTTCCTCTATCATCACAAAATATTCAAGAGGAAGGTCAAGTGGAAAACATCACCAATAATGTCTTGGGGATGACACAAGATGAAATCATTGAGATGGTCCAAAATATTGAAACTCACAGAATCGTCAATACCATGATGAAACTCAATCCCTCCCAATACATGCTTGAATTGGAAAAAGAAGGGGCTAAACTCCCTTCCGACTATGATTTGAGCACTCTTGTGGAGAAACCTCTTGAGATTATGTTGTTAGTTTCATTCACACCATCTTCATTCCAAAGCATCACTCAATCCATCCCGCAAATCATATCATCCATTGCTCCAACTCAACCAATTATCAACAAGGGGAGCTCATTGCTTCATGCACTACAAACACACCCCCTTGTGAACAACCAAGATTTGGATGCAAATACCATATTGGGTCAATTTGTCCCATTGAATCCGCTACACCTATAAGTTCCACCTACCTTTCATGATCCCGATGACCCATCCTCTTTTCATGTAACACCGGCATATCCTCTCAACACACAAACCTCTCTCCCTATGAATTCACAAGGAGAAGGTGGATTATTAGTACAAGGGGGAATATTTGACCCCTCATCATCATTATTTCCTAAAGGGAACACACCACCCATTTTTCCACCACTTCCACCTTTTCCATTAACATCCACACTACCCCTTGGTTTAGGCCTTCCCCCTTTACCAACCATCAATCAACAAAATCACAACAACCCCCCAATCATAAATCAAAACATCATACCAAATCCTCCAATCTTGCCATCGATATCACAACAATAAGTGGAAACGATCCAAGCAACTCAAGAAATCATTGCACCATTCGTAAACGTGGTCTCTCAAGGACCAAGCATATCAATCGTACCATCCACTACACAAATCCCAATCATCAATACAACAACATCTCTCATCATGACAACAAACACCATTCCAAATCCACCACCACCACCACCTCCAAAACTCAACATGACAAACTCATTTAGCATCACATTGCAAGTATCTCAACAAGATGCTTATCAAAAGGTACTAGAACAAATTCAAAACCAACAAGCTGCACAACTAGTTGCTCAAAAAGCGCAAGCACAATTAGCTGCACAACAAGCACAACAAGCACAATAGGCTGCCCAAGCTCAAGCTTTGTTGCAACAACAACAAACCGCCCAAGCTTCCCAAGCTACACAAGTAGCTCAAGTTGCTCAAGTAGCTCAAGCCGCACAGGCCGCACAAGCCACGTAGGCTGCCCAAGCTACACAAGCAACCAAACAAGCACAAACTCAAGCTCAAGCCCAATATAAAGTTCAGCAAGTGCAAGCGCAAGATCAATACCAGGCACAACTGCAAGCAACTCAACAACAAGCATATCAACAAACCCTGCAATAGTACCAAGCATAGCAAGAATCCACCCAATTACTAGCCCAACAACAAGCATTGTTGGCATAGCAACAACAAGACCAACAACAATAAGACCAACAACAAGTGTTGTTGGTGCAATAACAAATGTAGACATATCAACAAGCCTTGATCACACAATAGAGCTTGCAACAAACTCCCACCAACATACCCAACACTCCACCCATCACTCAAATGCCTCGACCACTTCAAAAAACATTCACTCCACCTCCTGATCTGCAAGATGATGTGATGACAAAAATCAAATTGTTCTCTTAGCAAGTGTTGGATCTTCAATTAGGAAAAACAACAAAGACACCAAGCAACTTGTGTCCCTATCCATTTGACAGGAGCGTTGCAATGGTACCATTCCCAAAGGGGTTTGAAATCCCTAAATTTGACAAATATCGTGGGCTTGGTAATTTTGAAGATCACATCAGGGAATTCCAAGTACATTGCATGGAGGTCGCATATGATGATACATATTTGATGTGGCTATTCCCTCAAAGTTTGGATGGTCTTGCCATGGAGTGGTTCTCTCGCCTTCCTCCTGGCATCAAAAATTTCCAAGAGATTATAGACACATTCATAAAGAACTACACATTCAACATTGGCATGGATGTTATTCTAGAGGAACTATTTGCGCTTAAACAAGGTAAGGCGAAATCATTTGCTTCCTTCTTATAATGATGGTGATCCAAGGCCAATAGGAGCAAGTGGGCCATGCCAGAGGAGCAACAAGTTTTCATCATCATTTCCAATCTTGAGAAAACCTTGGCATTCCATCTAAAAATGCAGTGCATTGCCACCTATGACCAGTTGATCCCCAAGTTGCTCAACATCGAACGAGCCCTTATTACACAAGAGGTAACACCCACATATCCAGAACATCAAGACAACCACCGTTCCACTAGCTACAATGAGAAGCCTCATACATGGGAAAGAAACAAAAATATCACTAATTATGGTGTGGTTGATGCCAAGGTCATAATCAGTACTCCAAAATAAAACACCCAATCCTACCAACATCTGCAAAACAACAATCAAAACAACACGCAAACCAACCCGGTATCACAACAACCACCCAATAATCAAGTCAACAATATGAATAACCAAGGGCGACCACCTCTATGAAAAAAATATCCCCCCAAGCGAAAGAACACAGCCCTTGGGGAATCAATTGAATCCGTCATGAAGAAACTAGTAAACAAGAATCTCATCCAAATCCCCATGTATGAGAATTATCAAGAGCCCCAAGTGAAACCACCATGGTACAATGAGAATCACCTTTGTGATTTTGATAAAATCAAGGGGCACACAACAACCAGTTGCATTAGGCTGAAAATTATAATCCAAGACCTCATTGATGACAAGATCATAAATGTGGAACAAGCAGCTGGAAATCAAGACCTTAAAATATACATGAATCCGATGCCGGATCATAACAAAGGGAATAACCATGGAGAACAAAAGTATGCCAATATGAACCATGTGTACAATCATCTTGTCGCATCCCTAGATGAATGGGTCACTGTTGTTAACATCAAGGGAGCCAAAGTTGAATGTGGAGTCACCACATGTGGTGGAAAAGTCACCATTGATGGGTCATCATAGCCACCTAGGGAATCCACCTCAAATATGAGATATGTTACCAATGGATACAATGTCGTAGACCAACTAAAAAGAACTCCTGCTCAGATCTCCATCATGGAGTTACTGAAGATTTCTCTCACATAGAAATATCCTTGAGGAAGCATTGACTTCATCTACCATCTCCGCAGATCTCGATGCTAACCAGTTCCAAGCGATGGTCAGAAACATTACCACCCCAAATCTCCTCACATTTTCTGATCAGGACTTTCCCACCCACCCATCTCATAATCGTGCACTCCACCTTGAGGTCCTATTTCATAAAAAAAAAATTCAAAAGGGTCTTAGTGGATGGGGGTACAGGTCTAAATATATGTTCGCTCAAACTAATAAAGAATCTGGGATTCTCCGAGGATGCCATTGAAAGTGGTAAAGGCATAACAATCAGAGCATATGATGATCAAGAGTGTCTCAGGGCACTATTTAGCTCCCTATTCAAGTAGGGCCAACCATCATGGAAACCACATGCCAGGTCCTTGACCTTGATTTTCCTTATAACATCCTCCTAGGGTGACCATGGATCCATGGGATACAAGCAATTGCATCTACTTTTCATCAGTGCGTCAAATTTCCATGCCAAAACTAAGAGGTCATGATTCATAGGGATCACAAGCCCTTTTCTTACTGTAAAAGTCTCGAAGAAAAGTACTACAAATCCCTCAAGTCCCAAAAAATGATGAAGGCCCTTCAACCCCATATGTACACCCAGCTACTTTGGCCTCCACTTTTGAGACAAAGACACCTGCCATTCCTGATATCTCTAAAATCAAGGTCATTATCCAAGACAATGGGTGTGGGGATTATAAAATGAAGAAAGGTTCTTTTGTGGTAGGAGAGTTACCTCAATCTCCTAGGTCTCAGGGACAACCCCAACCAACTGAAACATCATCCCAAACCTACAGAGGAGACCCCTCCTGATTTAGAAGTTGGGGAGACCTAAGTCGAGAAGTGGTAGATGAAAGAGACATATCAAGCTTGCTATACTACGATGAAATTCCCATGCCTATTCTTCCTATGGATGAAAGTAGCAAAGGATTGCAAATGATGCTTGGTATGGGCTATGACAAAAACAAGAAACTTGGACAAAATGACAATGGTCTCCTAGTACAACTCATTCCTGAGAAGCACATGAGAAATCTTGGCCTCAGATGTACCCCTCTGAAGGTGACAATACATGGCAGAGGTTCCTCGATTAAAATAGTCAAGACTCCCCTTAGCTATCAACAGTTTCTCTTCGAATACTCATATCCACAGGTCGAGTCATAGATAACTTTACATTTGACATAACTGACATCTATAGTAGTAGTGATGAGGAAGATCCTATAACCGATTTACCTATGCTATTCAAGGATTCCTCTCTTCTCATGACTAGTACCCTATCTTTTGAGTCAAACAACCAAACCCATGAAATAAAATTAGTCTATCCCCAACTCATCAATTACAACCAACGAGGACCACTGGTTCTAGACACATTCAAGAATGATGAGGCACTCTCGAAATTCATGGGATTACAATATACTATACCATGCAAAGATCACAAAGTTGGATTTGACATCATACTGGATACACATTCCTATTATGGGGAAATGATTGAATCCTTCAGTCGCAAAAGTGAAAACTTGAGAATAATCTCTAGGTCTCTAAGTGAAAAACACACCGTGGCAATCTCTGACTCAAAAACAGTAAAAATAAAGGATGCATCCAATGGTGAAAACCTTTCTGAGGCACCAGAGGATGAAGGATTCAATCTTCCTCTCAGTTCCATTCATCAGGAGAAGTTAGCGGTCTTAGCAGAAACATGCAATCCAGTTAACTTGGGATCAAAAGATGTGCCACACATAACATTCTACGCAGTCACTTTTAATAGAACACAAACTCTTAGCTGTGTTCCTAGGAGAAAGAAAGGTCAACTTTGCATGGACCTATGCTAGCATGTCTAGGATTGATACAGAAGTCATGGTTCATCATCTAGTTATATATCCCGTAGCAAAGCTAGTGAGAAAAAAGTTAAGGAAGATGCATCTCCATATAGCATTGTTGGTCAAAATTGAATTACATAAGCTCCTAGATGTAGGATTCATACGGCTGATTGATTATTCGAACTGGGTCTCAAATCTTGTACCTGTCTCAAAGCCCACTGGGGGCATCCATATTTGCATGAATTTTAGAGATTTGAACAAAGCATGTGCCAAAGATGACTTTCTACTCCCAAACATTGACATGATCGGAGATATGACAATGAGACATGAGATTGTATCATTAATTGATGGATTCTCAAGGTACAATCAAATCATGATAGCAAAGGAAGACTAAGACAAAACTGCCTTCACTTGTCCATGGGGGACATATTGCTGGAACATGACGTCGTTTGGGCTAAAGAATGTAGGAGCAACCTATCAAAGGGCCATGATACTAATCTTTCATGGTATGATCCACAAGACTGTGGAGGATTATGTGGATGATATATTGGCCAAGTCAAAGAAATGTCGGGATCACATAACAACATTGAGTACAAGGTCCAACTAAATACAAAAAAGTGTCTTTGGGGTACAATCAGACAAGCTTGTAGGGTACATTGTATGCATGAGAGGAATCGAGGTAGACCCTACCAAGGTCAAGGAAATCCTCGAAATGGAGGCACCAAAAACATTGAAGCATCTAAGAGGCCTACAAGGAAGACTCCAGTCCATCCGTAGATTCATAGTCCAACTACTAGACAAAGCAATCCCATACTCTCAGCTACTCCACAAGGGGGTAGCATACAAATGGGATGAAAAATGTGATCAGGCCTTCAACAAGATCAAGAAGTACTTAATCACATTTCCAGTTCTTATGCCACCCATTCTAGAAAAACCCTTGATCTTATACATATTAGCAACAACAACTCTTGGTGCTCTTTTGGCACAACACGATGAAACTGGGAAAGAGAGAGCTATCTATTACATCAGCTGAAAAATGGTAGGGCGTGAACTAAACTACACACCCATGGAGAAAACTTTCCTAGAAGTCACCTTTGCAGCTTAGAAGTTCAGACATTACATGCTAGCACACCAAATCAAACTCATTGCAAAGATAGATCCATTGAAATACCTGTTATCCAAAGCAAATCTCACAGGGTGAACGACTAAGTGGGTTATGATCCTGACAGAGCATGATATTGAGTATGTGGAATGCAAGGCTATTAAAGGACAAGCAATAGTAGATCAACTAGCAGAAGCACCCATATATGCAGAAAATCTACTTGTATCAGAGTTCCCTAACGAATCAATATTCAACCTAAGTGTAGCAGATCACTAGAAAATGTACTTTGATGGATCCTATACACAACATGAGTCAAGAACAGGGATTTTCTTCATCACTCCATAGGGAGATTACATACCTAAATCATACAAGCTGTCATTTCCATGCATAAATAACATCACAGAATATGAGGCTCTTGTCATAGGGTTGAGGATTGTAGTGTAGTGGCAGATCATGGCACTTAAGGTATATGGAGACTCATGACTCATAATCAACCAGGTAAATGGTGAGTACCAAACGAAGACGACAAGTTGACTCCATACAAGAAGCTGGTGGAAAATATAAAAGAGTTCTTCATCGATATCACATTTGAGTAGCTACCTAGAGCCAATAACAGAGCAACAAATGCCATGGGAACAATTGGATCTCTATTAGAGATCTCGTGCAATGTCCCAAAATAAGAATTCCTCAGAGAGTAGCTTCTCATACTAGCATTCGAGGTATTGGAGTTTGAATTCGTGTGTGGAATCATTAGTCTTGGTGATCCTTGGTATCATGATATATACACCTACTTGAGAATAAGAGTCCTCCTTTCTGACATAACCCTGAACCTCAAGAGAGCCTTTGTCAAAAAATCATCCCTTTTTTCATCCTAGGAGATACCCTTTACCGTAGAAGCATTGAAGCAACCTTGTTACATTGCCTAAATGTTGAGGAAGCTTTGACTACTTTAACTGAGGTACATAATGAAATTTGTGGTTCACATTCGAGTGGAATGATCTTGGCTAAGAAACTATTGAGGACTGGGTACTATTGGCCTACAATGGAAAGGGAAGCACATGACTATGTCAAAAGGTGTTTGTAGTGTCAGCAACATGGAGATCTCATCCATGCACCAACTCAAGAGGTCCACCCGATTATTACACAATGGCCCTTTTCATAGTGGGGGCTCAATCTCATTGGAAAAAATACCCCCACCTCATCTAGTGGACATAAGTTCATCATCACCGCCATTGATTATTTCATGAAGTGGGTTGAAGCCATCCCCATGACCTACATTATTAGAAAACAGATATCCAAGTTCATATTGAACTACTTAATATGCTGCTACGATGTTCGTCAAGCCATTGTCCCAGATAATGGGACACCTTTCAAGAATCAAGATTTCTAAGACCCATGCCAAAAATTTAAAATCCAACATCGCATTTCCACTCCATACTACCCCCATGGAAATGGCAAAGCAGAAGCTACCAACAAGACCATCCTGAAAATCCTCAAGAAAGTAGTCAATGACGTTGATCATGACTAGCATCTATAGTTGAATCCTACCCTATGGTCCTACCAAACAAGCATTTGCACACCAACAGATGCCACCCCATTCTTCTTGGTCTATGGATTAGAAACCATACTTCCCATTGAGATCAAGCTCCTATCATTGAGAATATCATTATAGAATCTCATCACGGATGAAGAATACCGGGTATCACGACTGAATGAACTGGAATAACTAGATGAGTAGCATATGGATGTCTTAAACCATTTGAAAGTTTACCAAAACCAACTGACATGAAGGTACAACAAGAAGATCAAGAGTTGGAACTTCCAAGTCAGAGAGCTCATGCTGAAGGAGAACCAGAAAAATGTTCCAAATCTGGATAGCAAGGGAAAGTTTGAACCCAATTGGTTGGGACCCTTCATCATCAAAACAAGCTACAAGTCAGGGGAATATTAGTTATCAACACCCAAAGGGGAACCTCTAAAGGAGCCCATGAATAGCTCCCATCTCAAAAATATTTATGCCTAATATTGCAAGGTATAAAACCAAAAATACAAAAAAATGAGAAAATGTCCTGAAAAAATGGTCACCTTGATGAAAACCTGGAAAATAGGCATCTTGGTGAAAACAAAAAAAAAATAAAAAAAATCATAAAAAATGATTAAAATTTGTAAAGAGAAAAATTGTCCTCTAGTGAAAACCACTTCGGTGGTGCTTTGGGTTAGTACCTTGGTGAAAACCTGGCAAAAAGGTGTCTTGTGTAAATAAGCACCTTCCATCCACCAGGATCTCCATGGCTTGTTCTTCATCATCCATCCATCACACTTCCATCATCCATTACATTCCATATCTCCATCCATCATCCGTTTACGTCCACATCATAGCTTGGTCATGTGTTTGTGTCATGATCCCTCCTAGTACTACTCGACCCATTCTTAAGGTTAATTTGTCCTACCTATATCAGATTAGTCTATTGCATCACGATGGGGGCATGTTCTCATCAAATCAGATTTGTGTATATTCTTGAAGTCTTCCCAAAATTAGAAAATCCAAAAACATCAAAAAATTAGAAAATCCAAAAACATTAGAAAATTAGAAAATCTAAAAACATCAGAAAATCAAAAAATCCAAAAACATAAAAAAATCTAAAAATCTAAAAACATTCATAAAAAATAGAAAATCCAAAACTTTTAAAAAAGTCAAAAATAGAGTCATCTCGTCGAACTATGGGTCTTTAAGCTCTAAACGTAGGCAAGGTTGATCTTTGATCTTCCCCCGAGACACTTAGGTCAGTCCTTTAGGAGTCCATCATAATAAACTGGCAATCCATTTGTTCATATCTCATCAATAATCAAATTTGTGTCAGTCAAACTACACGGTCTCTGTGTGTATAACGTAGGCAAGGATAATCTGTTGATCAACCCTCAAGGCCCCTAGGATAGGTCCTTAGGTTAGGTTCTTGGTCAAAATCTCATAAAACACCAAAAACATTGGAAAATTTTGAAAATCAAAATATTTGTAAAATCTCGAAAATACCAAAAACAACCTCAAAACATTTCAAAAGATCAAAAACGTCCAAATATTTGAAAAAACCCATCTGTTCCATCTTGCTTTCACCTGAAATAAACATCACTCATAATAAATCATCGTCATCCTCAACCTTTGGTGAAATAGTTAGAAACAAGTCTAGTAGGTTAAAAGTGAAAACTCAAAGCATCAAAGTCTCGAGTCTAGGTCAGTAAGTAAACAAGTTGGTCAACTCTTGGTATTAATAGCTCATCATCCAATCAGTCCCAAATCATTCATCTGATAACATCATGTACTGAGATTCATCCTTCCTACAATGGACATCAACATTAGACATCACCATAGTTTAGTCTTGGCTAGTGGTATGAAGAACATTAGCTTGTCTGTTTACTTGATCTTTGTCTTTTGATTTATCTTATTGCACTCATTCCAATGACCTCTCAATGATGTCCAAACAAAGGGATTTAGAGAGAAAGGAGTGGGGAAACGATCATTATCTTTTTATCTGTTGTGTTTGTTGGATATTCTTGTAATATAACCTTGGTCATGCATGTTGTGTTTGGGTGTAGGGAGGGTGTTTTAGGTGTCTTGTTGACCACATAGGAAGGCTCGCCTTTCTATGTTTTGGTCCGAGATGTTTGGAATATCTGAACTGAATTTTAGATAAGGTTTTGTATGTTAGGTGTGAATAGGAGTACTCCTATCTAATTTTTGAGTCAAATCCATCACACTAGGTAAAACGCCATCCTGGTTCTTTATACCTTGATGCATCGTGCCTATGTGTGTTATCAAACATAAGGTAAATGACCCTTTTAAAATCCCAATTCCTGATAAGTAGATCATCATCATCATCATCGTCATCTCTAATAAAGTCTCCCATATCATGGACTTGTGGGATCCTCTTTTCATCATCTCATGTCTTCTTTCTTCTCTCTGTGCTAACACGGTATCAGGACTGTCGATCAAAACATCACTAATGCATCCATCTTGCATCTACAAACCACCAACATGTTTCTTATCCATATCATATCATATAGGAAACACTAATCATCTCATATGTATTGTGTTTCATCACTGCATAATATAGATATGTTAGTATAAGCATCTCATTAAGCATACATTTACATAAAACATCCATTGCATAATCATATAGGCATCATCACATCATCCATCTCAAAAGCATTGCATCATCATTTTAGTTGATTAGGATAATATAGATTGGTTATTCTAAGCATTTTAAAACCATCCCATTTGCATATCATCATAACCATCCATACATCCATCTTGAACCTCTTTGTCGCGAGATCGATCCTCAAATCAAAATTTTCGCTCGATCTCTTGAGGGGGTAGTGTACCAGTATACTTCTTTTCGCTGGGGCATCCAAAAATAAATTAAAAAAATTGAAATTTGATCTCGGCAAGGATTATTCTTTGAACCAATGCAACATGTACATTGCTTCAAAGAGGGGGAAAATGTAGACACGTAAAATATACATGCATCTGATCCTAATTCACTAATTTCAATTCATCTTTAATCATCCCTCTACTAACCATTTTAATCGAATAATCTTTATCTAATTAAAATTCATCATATTTCCTCTTTTAATTAAATAAATCAATCTTTATTTAATTAAATCATATTTCCCCTTCTAATTAAATAAATCAACTTTATCTAATACTCTCCTCTTAATTAAATATATCATTCTATTTGATTAAATCATATTCTTCTCTGTAATTAAATAAATCAATTTTATTTAATTAACCTCTAAAGTCATTCCCTTTAAATTAAATAAATTAATCCTAATTTGATTTAAATCTAACATCTTTCTCTTTAATTAAATAAATCCAACATTGTTTAATTAAATATCAAAATTCACATTCTTCTCATTTTGATTTATTTAAATCCTAAAATCTAAGTCAAAAGTCAAAATCAGCTAATCTCCACCTAAATTAATCAAATCTTGATTAATGCTAATCCTAATCACTCAAATCCTCTAGCTTTTGCAACTTGCTCATGAAAATCATTTTAATTGATTTATTAAATCTTTATTTACTTTTAGAAAGACATAAAAAATGGAATATTCTCCAAGTTTGAAAAATCCTTCCAAAATGGTTTTTACTTCCAACAAGGCATTAAAAGCATCTTACATGTCCTTTGCCTTGAGCCAAGTGGCATTCACTTCATTTTCTTCTCCCTCCAACATGTCACTTCTCTAAATTTGAATTTACACCTAATAGCATTTATGTGCACTTTCATCAAAATATGCACAACCTTCCTCCACTCACATGTTGACAAGTGGCATTTGGCCATTGGTTGGTCTTTTATCCCACATTCATCCATTTTGCCTCATCCTCCATCATTATCATCTATAAATAAGAGGCTCTCATTTGGATTCTAGATCCACAACTTATGAAAAGTTATTATCATGAGATTTTGAATTTTTCTTATCCATTGTTCATCCATTTTTATCAAGTTTTAGAGTTTATAGCTAGGTTATTGTAGATTTTCATCAAGGATCTCCATCAATCATCATCAAGCTTGCAAGGGATTGGGAAAGGGCCATTTTCCACATCAAAATGGCACCAATTTCCCCATGTGATTGAGAGTTTGATTGTTTTGAGCAAGATTAGATAGCTTTTATTTTGATATTCTCTTCTTTTCTTGTTCATTTCATTTCAAATGAATTGCATGGGGAATGTTGATTTAGATTTGCATAATGGACTAATTGTATGTTAGTTCTTTGTGTTTGTGCAGGTCTAGGATCACCATTCTATAGGTTCAAACTTACTGGCATCCCTAAGTCTAGATATCTTGCTTAACATAGTTATAACATCTTGAACATCTAGGTTGAACATAGATCTTAGAATTCGCTTCGTTTTCTTTGTAATTTTGTCCTAGCATCACTATGTGTTCATAATTTCCCTGTTATGCTCTTCGTTACTTAGGTAAGTTTTAGCCTTTATTCTCACATCTACTAGGTTCATCTGAGGAAATGTGAGGAGCCCAAATGTATATACAATTCCTTTCATAGAGAGATCTGCATAGGTTCTTCCCTCTTTTTCAAGAACTCTCTTATCTGGGTTGTAATAATTCAAACACTGAATAACCAATTAAGGGGCCTCCATTAGTGGTAGAAACCTTCTTTCTAAATGTAACCTACTTGCTATAACATTCTTTGTACATTGAGAGGCGTTATCTTGTTGGGATCGTGCGATGAATTCAACATCAAAAAACTATCTTGGATGGGTAACAGTTATTATCCCACCAACTGGTATAGCTTGCGAAGCAAAATATTGAAATTCATTTTCTAGCCATACTTTGAAAGTACTCATTTTCACCT
>VDFB02266114.1:0-19096 GCA_007258455.2 Sequoia sempervirens
CATCTATAAGGTCTTCCAATGCATCCAAGCTCCGTTATAGTGCATACACAACATTTTCTGATGCATCTGAGCTTCATTATAGTGCATCCATGACCTCTTCCGGCGCATCTGAGCTTCGTTATAGCACATCCGCGGCCTCTTCCAATACATCCGAGCTTTGTTGAGGTAGCGCATCAACATAATCTTTTGGTGCATGTAGGCTCTGTTCTGGCACATCTGCGACATATTCCAGTGCATCCAGGTTCTGTTCTAGCGCATCCGCGACATATTCTAGCACATCCGTGATATCTTCCAGCACATCTATGTATTAAGTGTTTTAAACACTATGGAAGAAACTTATAATTCCATCTTAAGGATTTATTTACCTTCATGATTTTTAGGACTCACTAATTTTTGTTTGGGCTTAAAAGGAACAAGACAAAGGGGTTAAAAAGAACCTTAGGCAACTTACTAGATTTTGTTTTAGAATTAACAATTGAACAAGAAAATCTCACATTTCCTTTTAGTGCTTATAAAGAATCAAATTATCGCTTTGAAGGATTAAAATGAACATGTGGGCCTTTATGTTTTGTAATCTCTTATCCAAAGTAATATCATCTAAAAGATGTATGCGCTTCTCTCATGCCTCACAATGATCTTGAGAATCAAAAGGATTTTTGTGATATTAAGTTATATAAGTGATTGCATCCATAGCTCAATCTGGATTCTTAAAATTGAACAAAATAGTGCGAGTGTGAGTGGAGTATACCGCGTGTGTTCTCTCTTTGTTTCTCAACAAAGATTGATCGAACTATAGATTTCCTTGCTCACTTTTATTTATCCTTAGAGGGCTTGCCTAGTGGGAAAAAGTAATCACCCTAGGGAATGACCCAACTGGGAACACGCTAAAGCCAAGCGACTTCCAACTAGAATATAAGTGTGGGTACTTGAGGAAAGTTCAAGTATCATGAGGATTGTTCCAACAAGAAGGGAAACAATGGTCTCTTGCTGTATGGATGATCCCCCACAAATGGAATGCCTATAATGGAACCTTTTGTTTAGAAGGAAAAATCCTTATCTATTTGTTGGTGCAATAATGATCATTCTAAAGTCGTCCCACATTTTTACGGCTCTTAGTAGAGATGAAAAGTATGCCATGGGATTTTCATGGGTATTGATGTTTGGCTGACTCGAGAAGTGTGTGCCATGGAGGGGAGCCAGTGTGTTCAAGCATCTAATCATCCGCTAAGAATAGGCATAGCTGGAGAAATCCAAGCGAGAACTCAACAAATATTGTCTCATTTTATCCTAGGGTTGTGCATGTTCTCGGAATCAAAACACTTTGCTTGGATCTAAAAAATTGGAAAACAAACATTTAACATGATCATCAAATTTCAAACCCTTTAAAGGAAGAAAATACCTTTGACAAAATTCAAGTGTTATTGCTTTCCCTAGGAATTCTACCCTTAGAGGCTTCTAAGTATTTGAAATTACATCACAATTTTCTCTCACTAAGGTCAACAATAGGGAACTTTTTCCTTGATTTCCTTGATTTCTACATAATGCACTTTGTGGTATGAGAAGAAGTTAGGAAATCAGGCATCTAGTTTGAAAATCTAATCAAGAGAGTGTTTGTGGTAAAAGGAATTCGTTAAGCAAAGCTAAGAAACAATTGAACCCCACACATGTGATCTTCCAAATGATTTCTTGAAAGATTAAAATCCGAAAACAAAAGTCCAAAGGTCTTAGTCAAAAATCTCACAAGAAACATTTATCTATGCTTTACAAATTTAGATAAAGATTGACATTCAAATTTTACAAACATGCATCAAAGAACAATCCAAATTTGTACTCATTTTACTATTGTCAAAATCCATGTCTCTTTCAAAGGTTTGAGTATCTCACATAGGAAGTATTGCATGTTCTTCAACACCGAGGTCTTGTAAACAAGAGTTTTTTTTAGGTTCACCTTAGGATCAAAACCAATCACTTTCATCCATCCCTCAAACATCAAATCAAAATCAACTAACCAACAACTCTTGGAAATCATGAAAAAATCATTCATGCTAGGCTTTTGGTAAATCCTCTAGATCAAATCCAAATCATCTTGTTTGATTAGATGTGTGTGGATGCATCCTTCTCCACATATTTAGTCAAATTATCAAATCCTTGTGAACAAGTTTATCCCTTGATAACATCCAACATCTTGGGGTTTATGAGTTCATTATCCAAAATCCAAAATCAAATAAAAAATAATCTTGTTTGGTTAGGTGTGTCTAGATGAATCCTTCTTTATACACTTAGTCAAATTAGCATCTTGTGGAAAAGTTTACTCTAGGAAAACATCCAACTTCTTAGAGTTTATGAGTTCACTATCCAAACCAAATCAAATCAAATCAAAATCCAAATTCCTAAAGTCTAGTATCTCCTTCAAGATTTCTCAAGAGTTCAATCATTCACATCATCCATCTTTTGTTTATATCATCATAACATCTTGATCCTTAATCATCCTGGATTTTCTCTTTTGTGCCTAAAGTTAGATCAATCTAAAGAATTATAGGTCCATCTCACACATTCTTGAAAATTGGTCCCTATTTTATGGTGCAAACTAGATCACAACACAAGAAGAATATGGAAACCCACAAAGAAACATCAACTTCAACTGACTTGAGCCAAAATTCTCCCGAAACATCAAGCAATCCCCTACCCAATCTTCCTCTATCATCACAAAATATTCAAGAGGAAGGTCAAGTGGAAAACATCACCAATAATGTCTTGGGGATGACACAAGATGAAATCATTGAGATGGTCCAAAATATTGAAACTCACAGAATCGTCAATACCATGATGAAACTCAATCCCTCCCAATACATGCTTGAATTGGAAAAAGAAGGGGCTAAACTCCCTTCCGACTATGATTTGAGCACTCTTGTGGAGAAACCTCTTGAGATTATGTTGTTAGTTTCATTCACACCATCTTCATTCCAAAGCATCACTCAATCCATCCCACAAATCATATCATCCATTGCTCCAACTCAACCAATTATCAACAAGGGGAGCTCATTTCTTCATGCACTACAAACACACCCCCTTGTGAACAACTAAGATTTGGATGCAAATACCATATTGGGTCAATTTGTCCCATTGAATCCGGTACACCTATAAGTTCCACCTACCTTTCATGATCCCGATGACCCATCCTCTTTTCATGTAACACCGGCATATCCTCTCAACACACAAACCTCTCTCCCTATGAATTCACAAGGAGAAGGTGGATTATTAGTACAAGGGGGAATATTTGACCCCTCATCATCATTATTTCCTAAAGGGAACACACCACCCATTTTTCCACCACTTCCACCTTTTCCATTAACATCCACACTACCCCTTGGTTTAGGCCTTCCCCCTTTACCAACCATCAATCAAAAAAATCACAACAACCCCCCAATCATAAATCAAAACATCATACCAAATCCTCCAATCTTGCCATCGATATCGCAACAATAAGTGGAAACGATCCAAGCAACTCAAGAAATCATTGCACCATTCATAAACGTGGTCTCTCAAGGACCAAGCATATCAATCGTACCATCCACTACACAAATCCCAATCATCAATACAACAACATCTCTCATCATGACAACAAACACCATTCCAAATCCACCACCACCACCACCTCCAAAACTCAACATGACAAACTCATTTAGCATCACATTGCAAGTATCTCAACAAGATGCCTATCAAAAGGTACTAGAACAAATTCAAAACCAACAAGCTGCACAACTAGTTGCTCAAAAAGCGCAAGCACAATTAGCTGCACAACAAGCACAACAAGCACAATAGGCTGCCCAAGCTCAAGCTTTGTTGCAACAACAACAAACCGCCCAAGCTTCCCAAGCTACACAAGTAGCTCAAGTTGCTCAAGTAGCTCAAGCCGCACAGGCCGCACAAGCCACGTAGGCTGCCCAAGCTACACAAGCAACCAAACAAGCACAAACTCAAGCTCAAGCCCAATATAAAGTTCAGCAAGTGCAAGCGCAAGATCAATACCAGGCACAACTGCAAGCAACTCAACAACAAGCATATCAACAAACCCTGCAATAGTACCAAGCATAGCAAGAATCCACCCAATTACTAGCCCAACAACAAGCATTGTTGGCATAGCAACAACAAGACCAACAACAATAAGACCAACAACAAGTGTTGTTGGTGCAATAACAAATGTAGACATATCAACAAGCCTTGATCACACAATAGAGCTTGCAACAAACTCCCACCAACATACCCAACACTCCACCCATCACTCAAATGCCTCGACCACTTCAAAAAACATTCACTCCACCTCCTGATCTGCAAGATGATGTGATGACAAAAATCAAATTGTTCTCTTAGCAAGTGTTGGATCTTCAATTAGGAAAAACAACAAAGACACCAAGCAACTTGTGTCCCTATCCATTTGACAGGAGCGTTGCAATGGTACCATTCCCAAAGGGGTTTGAAATCCCTAAATTTGACAAATATCGTGGGCTTGGTAATTTTGAAGATCACATCAGGGAATTCCAAGTACATTGCATGGAGGTCGCATATGATGATACATATTTGATGTGGCTATTCCCTCAAAGTTTGGATGGTCTTGCCATGGAGTGGTTCTCTCGCCTTCCTCCTGGCATCAAAAATTTCCAAGAGATTATAGACACATTCATAAAGAACTACACATTCAACATTGGCATGGATGTTATTCTAGAGGAACTATTTGCGCTTAAACAAGGTAAGGCGAAATCATTTGCTTCCTTCTTATAATGATGGTGATCCAAGGCCAATAGGAGCAAGTGGGCCATGCCAGAGGAGCAACAAGTTTTCATCATCATTTCCAATCTTGAGAAAACCTTGGCATTCCATCTAAAAATGCAGTGCATTGCCACCTATGACCAGTTGATCCCCAAGTTGCTCAACATCGAACGAGCCCTTATTACACAAGAGGTAACACCCACATATCCAGAACATCAAGACAACCACCGTTCCACTAGCTACAATGAGAAGCCTCATACATGGGAAAGAAACAAAAATATCACTAATTATGGTGTGGTTGATGCCAAGGTCATAATCAGTACTCCAAAATAAAACACCCAATCTTTCCAACATCTGCAAAACAACAATCAAAACAACACGCAAACCAACCTGGTATCACAACAACCACCCAATAATCAAGTCAACAATATGAATAACCAAGGGCGACCACCTCTATGAAAAAAATATCCCCCAAGCGAAAGAACACAGCCCTTGGGGAATCAATTGAATCCGTCATGAAGAAACTAGTAAACGAGAATCTCATCCAAATCCCCATGTATGAGAATTATCAAGAGCCCCAAGTGAAACCACCATGGTACAATGAGAATCACCTTTGCGATTTTGATAAAATCAAGGGGCACACAACAACCAGTTGCATTAGGCTGAAAATTATAATCCAAGACCTCATTGATGACAAGATCATAAATGTGGAACAAGCAGCTGGAAATCAAGACCTTAAAATATACATGAATCCGATGCCGGATCATAACAAAGGGAATAACCATGGAGAACAAAAGTATGCAAATATGAACCATGTGTACAATCATCTTGTCGCATCCCTAGATGAATGGGTCACTGTTGTTAACATCAAGGGAGCCAAAGTTGAATGTGGAGTCACCACATGTGGTGGAAAAGTCACCATTGATGGGTCATCATAGCCACCTAGGGAATCCACCTCAAATATGAGATATGTTACCAATGGATACAATGTCGTAGACCAACTAAAAAGAACTCCTGCTCAGATCTCCATCATGGAGTTACTGAAGATTTCTCTCACATAGAAATATCCTTGAGGAAGCATTGACTTCATCTACCATCTCCGCAGATCTCGATGCTAACCAGTTCCAAGCGATGGTCAGAAACATTACCACCCCAAATCTCCTCACATTTTCTGATCAGGACTTTCCCACCCACCCATCTCATAATCGTGCACTCCACCTTGAGGTCCTATTCCATAAAAAAAAAATTCAAAAGGGTCTTAGTGGATGGGGGTACAGGTCTAAATATATGTTCGCTCAAACTAATAAAGAATCTGGGATTCTCCGAGGATGCCATTGAAAGTGGTAAAGGCATAACAATCAGAGCATATGATGATCAAGAGTGTCTCAGGGCACTATTTAGCTCCCTATTCAAGTAGGGCCAACCATCATGGAAACCACATGCCAGGTCCTTGACCTTGATTTTCCTTATAACATCCTCCTAGGGTGACCATGGATCCATGGGATACAAGCAATTGCATCTACTTTTCATCAGTGCGTCAAATTTCCATGCCAAAACTAAGAGGTCATGATTCATAGGGATCACAAGCCCTTTTCTTACTGTAAAAGTCTCGAAGAAAAGTACTACAAATCCCTCAAGTCCAAAAAAATGATGAAGGCCCTTCAACCCCATATGTACACCCAGCTACTTTGGCCTCCACTTCTGAGACAAAGACACCTGCCATTCCTGATATCTCTAAAATCAAGGTCATTATCCAAGACAATGGGTGTGGGGATTATAAAATGAAGAAAGGTTCTTTTGTGGTAGGAGAGTTACCTCAATCTCCTAGGTCTCAGGGACAACCCCAACCAACTGAAACATCATCCCAAACCTACAGAGGAGACCCCTCCTGATTTAGAAGTTGGGGAGACCTAAGTCGAGAAGTGGTAGATGAAAGAGACATATCAAGCTTGCTATACTACGATGAAATTCCCATGCCTATTCTTCCTATGGATGAAAGTAGCAAAGGATTACGAATGATGCTTGGTATGGGCTATGACAAAAACAAGAAACTTGGACAAAATGACAATGGTCTCCTAGTACAACTCATTCCTGAGAAGCACATGAGAAATCTTGGCCTCAGATGTACCCCTCTGAAGGTGACAATACATGGCAGAGGTTCCTCGATTAAAATAGTCAAGACTCCCCTTAGCTATCAACAGTTTCTCTTCGAATACTCATATCCACAGGTCGAGTCATAGATAACTTTACATTTGACATAACTGACATCTATAGTAGTAGTGATGAGGAAGATCCTATAACCGATTTACCTATGCTATTCAAGGATTCCTCTCTTCTCATGACTAGTACCCTATCTTTTGAGTCAAACAACCAAACCCATGAAATAAAATTAGTCTATCCCCAACTCATCAATTACAACCAACGAGGACCACTGGTTCTAGACACATTCAAGAATGATGAGGCACTCTCGAAATTCATGGGATTACAATATACTATACCATGCAAAGATCACAAAGTTGGATTTGACATCATACTGGATACACATTCCTATTATGGGGAAATGATTGAATCCTTCAGTCGCAAAAGTGAAAACTTGAGAATAATCTCTAGGTCTCTAAGTGAAAAACACACCGTGGCAATCTCTGACTCAAAAACAGTAAAAATAAAGGATGCATCCAATGGTGAAAACTTTTCTGAGGCACCAGAGGATGAAGGATTCAATCTTCCTCTCAGTTCCATTCATCAGGAGAAGTTAGCGGTCTTAGCAGAAACATGCAATCCAGTTAACTTGGGATCAAAAGATGTGCCACACATAACGTTCTACGCAGTCACTTTTAATAGAACACAAACTCTTAGCTGTGTTCCTAGGAGAAAGAAAGGTCAACTTTGCATGGACCTATGCTAGCATGTCTAGGATTGATACAGAAGTCATGGTTCATCATCTAGTTATATATCCCGTAGCAAAGCTAGTGAGAAAAAAGTTAAGGAAGATGCATCTCCATATAGCATTGTTGGTCAAAATTGAATTACATAAGCTCCTAGATGTAGGATTCATACGGCTGATTGATTATTCGAACTGGGTCTCAAATCTTGTACCTGTCTCAAAGCCCACTGGGGGCATCCATATTTGCATGAATTTTAGAGATTTGAACAAAGCATGTGCCAAAGATGACTTTCTACTCCCAAACATTGACATGATCGGAGATATGACAATGAGACATGAGATTGTATCATTAATTGATGGATTCTCAAGGTACAATCAAATCATGATAGCAAAGGAAGACTAAGACAAAACTGCCTTCACTTGTCCATGGGGGCCATATTGCTGGAACATGACGTCGTTTGGGCTAAAGAATGTAGGAGCAACCTATCAAAGGGCCATGATACTAATCTTTCATGGTATGATCCACAAGACTGTGGAGGATTATGTGGATGATATATTGGCCAAGTCAAAGAAATGTCGGGATCACATAACAACATTGAGTACAAGGTCCAACTAAATACAAAAAAGTGTCTTTGGGGTACAATCAGACAAGCTTGTAGGGTACATTGTATGCATGAGAGGAATCGAGGTAGACCCTACCAAGGTCAAGGAAATCCTCGAAATGGAGGCACCAAAAACATTGAAGCATCTAAGAGGCCTACAAGGAAGACTCCAGTCCATCCGTAGATTCATAGTCCAACTACTAGACAAAGCAATCCCATACTCTCAGCTACTCCACAAGGGGGTAGCATACAAATGGGATGAAAAATGTGATCAGGCCTTCAACAAGATCAAGAAGTACTTAATCACATTTCCAGTTCTTATGCCACCCATTCTAGAAAAACCCTTGATCTTATACATATTAGCAACAACAACTCTTGGTGCTCTTTTGGCACAACACGATGAAACTGGGAAAGAGAGAGCTATCTATTACATCAGCTGAAAAATGGTAGGGCGTGAACTAAACTACACACCCATGGAGAAAACTTTCCTAGAAGTCACCTTTGCAGCTTAGAAGTTCAGACATTACATGCTAGCACACCAAATCAAACTCATTGCAAAGATAGATCCATTGAAATACCTGTTATCCAAAGCAAATCTCACAGGGTGAACGACTAAGTGGGTTATGATCCTGACAGAGCATGATATTGAGTATGTGGAATGCAAGGCTATTAAAGGACAAGCAATAGTAGATCAATCAGCTAAGTACTGTAAACAAGGATGACAAGTTGACTCCATACAAGAAGTTGGTGGAAAATATCAAAGAGTTCTTCATTGATATCACATTTGATCAGCTACCTAGAGCCAATAATAGAGCAACAAATGCCATGGGAACAATTGGATCTCTATTAGAGATCTCGTGCAATGTCCCAAAACAAGAATTACTCATAGAGTAGCTTCTCGTACCAGCATTCGAGGTACTGGAGTCTGAATTCATGTGTGGAATCATTGGTCTTGATGATCCTTGGTCATGATATATACACCTACTTGAGAATAGGATCCTCCTTGCTGACATAACCCCGAACCTCAAGAGAGCCTTTGTCAAAAAATCAACCCATTTTGTCATCCTAGGAGATACCCTTTACCGTAGAAGCATTAAAGCAACCCTATTACATTGCCTCAATGTTGAGGAAGCTTTGACTACTTTAACCGAGGTACATAATGACATTTGTGGTTCACATTCGAGTGGAATGACCTTGGCTTTAAGAAACTGCTGAGGACTGGGTACTATTGGCCTACAATGGAAAGGGAAGCACATGACTATGTCAAAAGGTGTTTGTAGTGTCAGCAACATGGGGATCTCATCCATGCACCAGCTCAAGAGCTCCACTCGATTGTTACACCATGGTCCTTTTCACAGTGGGGGCTCGATCTCATTGGAAAAAATACCCCCACCTCATCTAGTGGACATAAGTTCATCACCGCCACTGATTATTTCATGAAGTGGGTGGAAGCCATCCCCATGACCTACATTATTGGAAAACAAATATCCAAGTTCATCCTAAACTACTTAATATGCCGCTATGATGTCCGTCAAGCCATTGTCCTAGATAATGGGACACTTTTCAAGAATCAAGATGTCTAAGACCAATGCCAAAAATTTAAAATCCACATCGCTTTTCCACTCCATACTACCCCCAAGGAAATGGAAAAGCAGAAGCTACCAACAAGACCATCCTGAAAATCCTCAAGAAAATAGTCAATGATGTTGATCGTGACTGGCATCTGTAGCTGAATCCCACCCTATGGTCCTACCGAACAAGCATCTGTACACCAACAAGTGCCACCCCATTCTTCTTGTTCTATGGATTAGAAGCCATACTCCCCATCGAGATCAAGCTCCTATCACTGAGAATATCATTATAGAATCTCATCACGAATGAAGAATACCAAGTATCACGACTAAATGAACTGGAATAACTAGTTGAGAAGCATATGGATATCTTAAACCATTTGCAAGTTTACCAAAACTGACTCAAATGAAGGTACAACAAGAAGATCAGGAGTTGGAACTTCCAAGTCAGAGAGCTCGTGCTGAAGGAGAACCAGAAAAATGTTCCAAATCTAGATAGCAAGGGAAAGTTTGAACCCAATTGGTTGGGACCCTTCATCATCACAACAAGCTACAAGTCAAGGGTATATTAGTTATCAACACCCAAAGGGGAACCTCTACAGGAGCCCATGAATAGCTCCCATCTCAAAAAAAATTATGCCTAATCTTGCAAGGTATAAAACCAAATATACAAAAAAATGAGAAAATGTCCTAAAAAAATGGTCATCCTGATGAAAACCTAGCAAATAGGCATCTTGGTGAAAATAAAAATAAAAATAGAAAAAATCATTAAAAATGATTAAAAATAGTAAAGAGAAAAATTGTCCTCTAGTGAAAACCACTTCGGTGGTGCTTTGGGTAAGTACCTTGGTGAAAACCTGGCAAAAAGGTGCCTTATGTAAATAAGCACCTTCCATCCACCAGGATCTCCATGGCTTGTAATATTGCAAGGTATAAAACCAAAAATACAAAAAAATGAGAAAATGTCCTGAAAAAATGGTCACCTTGATGAAAACCTGGAAAATAGGCATCTTGGTGAAAACAAAAAAAAAATAAAAAAAATCATAAAAAATGATTAAAATTTGTAAAGAGAAAAATTGTCCTCTAGTGAAAACCACTTCGGTGGTGCTTTGGGTTAGTACCTTGGTGAAAACCTGGCAAAAAGGTGTCTTGTGTAAATAAGCACCTTCCATCCACCAGGATCTCCATGGCTTGTTCTTCATCATCCATCCATCACACTTCCATCATCCATTACATTCCATATCTCCATCCATCATCCGTTTACGTCCACATCATAGCTTGGTCATGTGTTTGTGTCATGATCCCTCCTAGTACTACTCGACCCATTCTTAAGGTTAATTTGTCCTACCTATATCAGATTAGTCTATTGCATCACGATGGGGGCATGTTCTCATCAAATCAGATTTGTGTATATTCTTGAAGTCTTCCCAAAATTAGAAAATCCAAAAACATCAAAAAATTAGAAAATCCAAAAACATTAGAAAATTAGAAAATCTAAAAACATCAGAAAAAAGCGAAATCCAAAACTTGTCAAGAATTAAAAAAGCGAGGGAATCATCTTGTCAAACTACAGTCTCTAGCTCGATCATAGGAAAGGTTGATCTTTGATCTTCCCAAGACACTTAGATTGAGTCCTTTAAGGAGTTTGTCATAATAAAATGGCAATCCATTTTGTTCATATCTCATCGATAATCAAATATGTGTCAGGTCAAACTACCGCAGTCTACGTGTGTATAATGTAGGAAAAGGATAATTGTTGGTCATCCCCGAGGCGGATAGGTCCTTAGGTTAGGTTCTTGGTCAAAATCTCTAAAACACCAAAAACATTGGAAAATTTTGAAAATCAAAATATTTGTAAAATCTCGAAAATACCAAAAACAACCTCAAAACATTTCAAAAGATCAAAAACGTCCAAATATTTGAAAAAACCCATCTGTTCCATCTTGCTTTCACCTGAAATAAACATCACTCATAATAAATCATCGTCATCCTCAACCTTTGGTGAAATAGTTAGAAACAAGTCTAGTAGGTTAAAAGTGAAAACTCAAAGCATCAAAGTCTCGAGTCTAGGTCAGTAAGTAAACAAGTTGGTCAACTCTTGGTATTAATAGCTCATCATCCAATCAGTCCCAAATCATTCATCTGATAACATCATGTACTGAGATTCATCCTTCCTACAATGGACATCAACATTAGACATCACCATAGTTTAGTCTTGGCTAGTGGTATGAAGAACATTAGCTTGTCTGTTTACTTGATCTTTGTCTTTTGATTTATCTTATTGCACTCATTCCAATGACCTCTCAATGATGTCCAAACAAAGGGATTTAGAGAGAAAGGAGTGGGGAAACGATCATTATCTTTTTATCTGTTGTGTTTGTTGGATATTCTTGTAATATAACCTTGGTCATGCATGTTGTGTTTGGGTGTAGGGAGGGTGTTTTAGGTGTCTTGTTGACCACATAGGAAGGCTCGCCTTTCTATGTTTTGGTCCGAGATGTTTGGAATATCTGAACTGAATTTTAGATAAGGTTTTGTATGTTAGGTGTGAATAGGAGTACTCCTATCTAATTTTTGAGTCAAATACATCACACTAGGTAAAACGCCATCCTGGTTCTTTATACCTTGATGCATCGTGTCTATGTGTGTTATCAAACATAAGGTAAATGACCCTTTTAAAATCCCAATTCCTGATAAGTAGATCATCATCATCATCATCGTCATCTCTAATAAAGTCTCCCATATCATGGAGTTGTGGGATCCTCTTTTCATCATCTCATGTCTTCTTTCTTCTCTCTGTGCTAACACGGTATCAGGACTGTCGATCAAAACATCACTAATGCATCCATCTTGCATCTACAAACCACCAACATGTTGCTTATCCATATCATATCATATAGGAAACACTAATCATCTCATATGTATTGTGTTTCATCACTGCATAATATAGATATGTTAGTATAAGCATCTCATTAAGCATACATTTACATAAAACATCCATTGCATAATCATATAGGCATCATCACATCATCCATCTCAAAAGCATTGCATCATCATTTTAGTTGATTAGGATAATATAGATTGGTTATTCTAAGCATCTTAAAACCATCCCATTTGCATATCATCATAACCATCCATACATCCATCTTGAACCTCTTTGTCGCGAGATCGATCCTCAAATCAAACTTTTCGCTCGATCTCTTGAGGGGGTAGTGTACCAGTATACTTCTTTTCGCTGGGGCATCCAAAAATAAATTAAAAAAATTGAAATTTGATCTCGGCAAGGATTATTCTTTGAACCAATGCAACATGTACATTGCTTCAAAGAGGGGGAAAATGTAGACACGTAAAATATACATGCATCTGATCCTAATTCACTAATTTCAATTCATCTTTAATCATCCCTCTACTAACCATTTTAATCGAATAATCTTTATCTAATTAAAATTCATCATATTTCCTCTTTTAATTAAATAAATCAATCTTTATTTAATTAAATAATATTTCCCCTTCTAATTAGATAAATCAACTTTATCTAATACTCTCCTCTTAATTAAATATATCATTCTATTTGATTAAATCATATTCTTCTCTGTAATTAAATAAATCAATTTTATTTAATTAACCTCTAAAGTCATTCCCTTTAAATTAAATAAATTAATCCTTATTTGATTTAAATCTAACATCTTTCTCTTTAATTAAATAAATCCAACTTGTTTAATTAAATATCAAAATTCACATTCTTCTCATTTTGATTTATTTAAATCCTAAAATCTAAGTCAAAAGTCAAAATCAGCTAATCTCCACCTAAATTAATCAAATCTTGATTAATGCTAATCCTAATCACTCAAATCCTCTAGCTTTTGCAACTTGCTCATGAAAATCATTTTAATTGATTTATTAAATCTTTATTTACTTTTAGAAAGACATAAAAAATGGAATATTCTCCAAGTTTGAAAAATCCTTCCAAAATGGTTTTTACTTCCAACAAGGCATTAAAAGCATCTTACATGTCCTTTGCCTTGAGCCAAGTGGCATTCACTTCATTTTCTTCTCCCTCCAACATGTCACTTCTCTAAATTTGAATTTACACCTAATAGCATTTATGTGCACTTTCATCAAAATATGCACAACCTTCCTCCACTCACATGTTGACAAGTGGCATTTGGCCATTGGTTGGTCTTTTATCCCACATTCATCCATTTTGCCTCATCCTCCATCATTATCATCTATAAATAAGAGGCTCTCATTTGGATTCTAGATCCACAACTTATGAAAAGTTATTATCATGAGATTTTGAATTTTTCTTATCCATTGTTCATCCATTTTTATCAAGTTTTAGAGTTTATAGCTAGGTTATTGTAGATTTTCATCAAGGATCTCCATCAATCATCATCAAGCTTGCAAGGGATTGGGAAAGGGCCATTTTCCACATCAAAATGGCACCAATTTCCCCATGTGATTGAGAGTTTGATTGTTTTGAGAAAGATTAGATAGCTTTTATTTTGATATTCTCTTCTTTTCTTGTTCATTTCATTTCAAATGAATTGCATGGGGAATGTTGATTTAGATTTGCATAATGGACTAATTGTATGTTAGTTCTTTGTGTTTGTGCAGGTCTAGGATCACCATTCTATAGGTTCAAACTTACTGGCATCCCTAAGTCTAGATATCTTGCTTAACATAGTTATAACATCTTGAACATCTAGGTTGAACATAGATCTTAGAATTCGCTTCGTTTTCTTTGTAATTTTGTCCTAGCATCACTATGTGTTCATAATTTCCCTGTTATGCTCTTCGTTACTTAGGTAAGTTTTAGCCTTTATTCTCACATCTACTAGGTTCATCTGAGGAAATGTGAGGAGCCCAAATGTATATACAATTCCTTTCATAGAGAGATCTGCATAGGTTCTTCCCTCTTTTTCAAGAACTCTCTTATCTGGGTTGTAATAATTCAAACACTGAATAACCAATTAAGGGGCCTCCATTAGTGGTAGAAACCTTCTTTCTAAATGTAACCTACTTGCTATAACATTCTTTGTACATTGAGAGGCGTTATCTTGTTGGGATCGTGCGATGAATTCAACATCAAAAAACTATCTTGGATGGGTAACAGTTATTATCCCACCAACTGGTATAGCTTGCGAAGCAAAATATTGAAATTCATTTTCTAGCCATACTTTGAAAGTACTCATTTTCACCTGTGTGTCCTACATATTTACAAATATGTGCCTTGTGTGTGAGTCAGGGTTAAATTTAACGAGTTATCTTCAACAATTCATAAAACTTTCAATTTACCATTTGGTTAAATTCATTTCAAAACAATCAACAATTTCAATTACCATAGGAAATAACATCATGCATGCATAACAAACACATAATTTTGATTATTTGAAACATACCTGATTTCCCTGATGATATAAAAAAATCATTTTCAGAATGTAGCTTTGAAACCCTCGGTAGCTATGTTTTTGGTTTCTTGAGGTTTACCTTTCTTTGCACGCTGCAATATGAGTCTTGATCTTTCAATGTCCTTGCAAATTAGCAATATGGCATGAGGTAAAGTGTTGTAAAAGTAACCGTTATCAATAGTTTTGCACCCTGCTAAATACAATATTTAGCAAACTATTGAAACATGGAAACCTCTTTCAAATGTGGGTGATCTACGTGAAAGAGGAATCTCCAGAGTGATTTGGTTCTCTGAATGATAAGTCCTATTCTAAAACTCCAAGGGAAAAGGGATAAAAGATGAACTGAAAATAAATCTGAATCTAACTGATGATTGACTAAAACCTCTGACAGAAAAAATGAAACCTATCACTCACAACAATCCCTTCACTACAATGATTCCTACAATCTCACCAATACATGATTTCATCATTAATTCATATGAAGATTCAGAACTTCGAATACAACATATAACCTGAAAACATGAAAACTTGTGCAGAAGAACTCATAAAGATAGGACATCAAGGTTTCAAACTTGAATTCACAAAATATCAAACTGTTGTTACCAGTCTTGAGACAAGAAAGTGGAAAGAAGAACTCTGCTATATTATTGGAACTGAAAGAGTGTCAATCTGTCAAAAATGAGTACAATGTTCACAAGCTCAAAAATGCATAAGAGCGGGGACTCTGATCTAAATTACTCTCAATGAGCTGAAAAGACTAAGTCTATCAAAAAATAACCCTCAAGAAACCCTAATTGAGCTTAGAAAAACTCTAGGAAAAAAGGCTTCATTTGCCTCAAAAACTGCCTAAAAGCAGAAAAAAGCACAATGCTTTTATGATCACATAGTCAAGCCTCTAAAAATAGGCTAATTTTTCTTTAAAAGCTCAAAAAACATCTTATCTCTCCAAGATAAGTCTGAAATCTGACCAAGAGGAAAAGTCAACAAAAATCTGCTACAAATAGCAAGAAAACACAAAGCAATTTATAGAATATCGCTTTATGATTCTGCTTTACAAGATGCAGATTTGCACAATTTATCTATTTTTTGCAATTAAAGATTTTTTTTAAAAATATTTTGCAAAAATAAAAACTCCTTATTGGTCCATTACATTATTTTGATTTTTCTCAAAAAATCAATAAAACATTAACACAATTATCCTCCATATCTTCAATCTTCATTGATTTCTCTAAAATCAACTAAAACTAAAACCCTAAAATAGATAATTGATCAAAAAACATTATAAGTCATCAACTATTCACCATTACACCCTTATTGTTTTCTCACAAAACAATAACATAAGGTATCCAAACTCCATATTTCACTAAGGCACAAAGTAAGTCTCAAAGACTTAACATGTCAACCATCCTAGGCATTTGAATTTTGGCCTCACATAAGTATTAAGCTCAGATTTTAATAAAGTCATAAGGCATAGGTTATAATTTTGACCTCCATTTGACATTCACCACATGCTTATTGACAAATGCGAAATTCTAGACAACTATAGTGTTGGGTCGAATTAGGGCATGCACAAAAGAAGTCAAACCCTAATATGATTCATTTCACAATGATCATTTGGAAAAAACATGAGCTCTGCCTGAGAGAAACCCGCCGCCATGATTAGGTTGAATTCGAGCTCGTGTGCCTTGGAAATCATCTCCATGCTCTTTAGTGGTCGAGCTTCAGTGGGTAAGCTTTATTTTGCTTTGTATTGAAGCTTCTTTTTCCTTCATTCTAGAAAAACAAAAGACTTAAGGTCGTGGCCTGTCATGCTCTCCTTTGACTTCACTTTACACTTTGCTTTACCTTGGTTGATATGAGCTCACGTTCAATTGAAGGCTCTATGAGAGAGCTCGCCCTGTATTATTCGCTTTCTTCTACTGTGCAGGGGTAAGCTATTTCGATGGTTTCATTTTTGCTTATTCTGGCCTTGAGGCCGTGGTGAACACAATCTCTAATGTCTTTGTTCTACACTTTCTGTGTGTTACCCTATGCTTACATCAATCACTGTTGTGTACCATTCTTGCCATGAGAGCTCGACTGTCTTTTATGGGCTCGAGATCTTGGCACTTGGAAGCATTCTGCAACTTGGTCGCGGCTAGAGAGCTCCATATAAACATGGATTGGTGAGTTACACTTAAGCACATACTGTCATCACCAAAACTCGACCCTCCATTTAAGATTTTGAGGCCATGTACAGGCCGTAGCCTTACGTGTATTATAGAGAGCATTGTAAGAAATTTTGGGCTCGACCCAAAACCATAAATCCTCCTTATGCCTTTCTAAATGTAAATCTGCTTGTGGGTATTTGAAATCATTAAAGAAAACTGTATTTCCTTTACCTATGAACTCGATTTATCACAAAAATTGCATTTCATTGTATGTCATCCTGCAATTTCATGTAAAAACCCATATGGGTTAGCTCTGAAAGTTACAAACTCTGTATTAAAACTAAAACATATACGAGCTTTTTGTATATCCATTTGCATCTAACCACGATGGAGTCTCCCCTATGTGAATGTTCTGGCCGTGGCTATATTTACTTAGAAAATACATTTTTGGGCTTGACCCATACAAGAATTCACATTTGTTTATTTCCCTGTTGTCTGATACAAAATCTTCACGTGGGTTATCACTGTTATTGTGTTCCTCTGTATTTTGAATGCAAAACTCTAATGTGGGTATCATATATTCATTTGCATCCAGCTTATAAGCTCGGCCCATTAGAACTAATGGTCTATTTTGATATTCTTGTGTTCTTTAATCTCCTCCATGTAAGTGCTTGACAATGAGAAGGGAACTAAGCGTTGTCTGAAAACTCCCACATGCTACATTTAATCCTGTCATCTTGAGAAAGAAACTCCATATGGGTTGATTGAAAATAATGAGAACTGAAGCTTGGTCGAAACCCAAAGTTGGTAAACAAGACAATAACGAGGAAATACTGAAATTATTTAGAGCTCCATATATTTTCTGAAAACACTGAACTCAACATGTAAATCTGAAAACACTTGTGGGTAACAATGAGAAGACAAAAAACAGTAAGTAAAAACAAATCTGAACCCGCTTCTCATGACACTCTACTCTCCTCAACTTTCCTTATAGAGATGTTGTATAAATTCTAATCTTTAACAAGACCTCCTCTTGAGTATATAGCATCTTTGAGTATATCCTGTTTGTATTGCATTAAAAAACTCGATATCCTTTCGGCTTCTTATTGCCTGAAGCTTCCACACATCTGCATTTTAAAGGTTCCTCATGTGCCCTTCTGTTCATGTGTACTTTGCTTGACACTTGTAATTTACTGAGGATAATTTTGAATGAACATCGCATTTTGATTGCTGTCCTCCACCAAACACTGACACATAATTCTATTTGAAGCACCATCTCAGCCAAAGTGAACTGGCTGTCCTTGCTGTATCTCACCGCACACTGCATTAAATGAGATCTCATGTGTTTAATCTTACAACAACTCTGGCTTTCCGCCTTTGTATTTATACAGAGACTTAAATTGGAACCTTGCAATTCTTTGGATTGCATTTACTCATCTTTCTCCTATGCACAACTAACATCTCAGAAGCCCTTCTGGAATGAGACTGTTATTATTTACTTGTCGTTCTGGGACAAACATTTCTCACCTTGTGATCCTTGAAGTTGTATTTGACTTACCAGTCAAATTGAACTGGTTATTCTTTTGTCACTTGAATGCACTGTCTGTGTTTTGTACTCTTGAGCTTCAACATGGTACTCTTCATGCATTTTTATGTTCCACTTATTAGACTGCTCTTTAAATTTGCTCTCTTTCACGATGAAAACCAAAAC
>VDFB02266115.1:0-84837 GCA_007258455.2 Sequoia sempervirens
CCCTTTTGTCCTTTGATTTTCTTTGTGACATCCCAAAACTTCTAGAATTGTTTCCTCTCTCCTTTTTTTTGCCCTTGCTATCTACATTCAAAAAACTTCCTAATGTGGATGTTCCACTTGAGCTTTTCCTATGAATTTCCTCGCTCAAAATAACACCAACAACATCATCAAATTTCAATGTATTCAAACCAGAAACATAATTGCTAACCATTACCAAGCTATTCCAACTTTCTGGAAAAGAACACAGAATCAAAAGAGCCCTAAATTCTTCATCAAAGTTTACATTTACAGAAGTTAATTGACTGGTAACTGTATTAAACTCATTTAAATGATCAACAATTGACCCACCTTCTACCATTTTCTTATTAAATAAATGCTTCATAAGAAATACCTTATTCAAAATAGAAGGATTTTCATATAACTTTATCAGGGTTTCCATCAACTCTTGATTTGTCTTTGTTATTGTAATATTGAATGCCACCTATTGTGCTAGGCACAAACGAATGGCTCCCAATGCCTTTCTATCTAAAATATTCCAATCCTAATCAGTCATTGTTGTTGGTTTCTTGGTTATTCCTTCCAATGGCTGCCATAAATCCTTTTAATAAAGGTAGTCCTCCATCTGCATCTTCCATAACTAATAGTTCTGCCCATTGAACTTCTTAACCTTCAACTTACCCTCATCTTCCATTTCTCCCACTCAACCGTGAGACCTTCCTATAGAGAGTAACTAAAAACAACCCACTTTGATACCACTTGTTAGGATTAGAAGACAAATATATAACAATTAAATTTGATCAATAAATGGAGAAATGAAACACAAAGAAAAATGATAACATAGAGAATTTAACATGATTCACCCAATCTAGGCTACATCCATAAAACTGCAGCCATCAAATGATTTTATTATCCAGTACAAAACTTATTACAATCTTGCGAATAATCATTTTTTTCTCATATTGTAACTCCTATCCCAACCCCTTATAACAAGCTTAGAAGCTTCCAGATTAGGGTTCTACAAAGTCATTTTTTATTTTTGGTGATTTTTCCTTTTTCAGTGATTTTTCCAGATCTATAGGACAAACATGTCATATCCCTACATTTAATGTAATGGAGGAAACATAAAAGGAATATGCTAAAAACTTGTGGAAAGAAGACCCTCTAGCATGTAAGAAACTGATCAACCAACATTGGTTGAAGGAAACGATGGGAAGTGCCATGAAGGTTCCTTAAGAGCTATTCAAAAGTGACTTCCATGAGGAATACCATGATTTGGTCACCCTACTGAGCTAGATAATGGGCCTACCTACTGCCCTTCTTTGAAGAATGGATGTTCTACTTCATCAAAGAGATCATCCGAGGCGAGACAAAGTTCCATTTGGCAAAGATCATCAGTGACAACATACATAACCAGCTTATGATTGTGAAGAAAACATTCAAGTTCTATATGACCTCCTACTTGGTGTACCTCCTAGTAGAGCCATTCCCATACAAGGGTCTCTTTGTTGCAAATAACCTAGAACCAAGGAGAGGAGACCTCAAAGTATACAATCGTTGCCATCAACTATAGTATCAGAACTTCAAGAGGGAATATCAGAGGGTAAATGATGCCTTCATTGGGCACATCATCAGACTCCTTGGGGGAAACTTTGAGAGAAGACTTTCACGTAGTGTCAGAGACTTCATCCAGTGGTTTGGTTATCTGTTCACACAGTTCCCAAAGTTTACATACATCAAAAAAGAGGGGTTCTTTGAAAGGCCCTACAAGTTGCCACACTACCCCAATGAGCACATGATTTTGTTGGAGGTCTCTCGGCAATTGCGAAATTCCCATGCCCTACAAAGTGACAAACACATAGCAGGGATCCCATATTCCCTAACCTTTAGGAGAGGAATGTATGAATGTCTCATTTCCCAGTGCATAGAGTATTTAGAGAAGGAGTTGGTAGAATATAATCTAGACCCTCATATAGCTCAAGGGAGATTGGACCCATACGAGAAATTAAAGAAATGGGTTGAAAGATAGTATGCTCATCAAACACATGTCAAAGACTTCTGGGCCAATTGTCAAGATGATAAGGAGGTGCAAATGAGGCACTACATGTGGATGATGACCCAATTTGTGAGGTCAATAAATTTGTTTATGGTACCTGACCAAATAGTAGAAGAAGATGATACCATTGTTGATGAGAGCTTCGATTTTGTGGCCAACTTGCTGCTACCATTGATATATTGGGATGAAGAAGAGGTCATTGACCTCGATATAATGACACAACCAATTGAAAACTAGACAAGATAATGGATAGACACCCAAATTGCTCAGCTCAAAGTGCAAGGTGCTGAACTAACTTATGGTGAGCTCAAGGATGAGCTCAAGAGTGAAACTAATAGTGGAGCAACTGCTACCCAAACAGAAGAAGCCCCTAAATCTCCTATAGCCACAAGGTCAAAGAAAAGGAAGGATGCGCCCAAGTGCCATCCCAAGCACAAAGTGTATACAGAGAAGGATGTGGAGGGAGAATCTTTGAAGAAAGTAAAGAAAACATGGGAGTTCATAAGTGAGATTCCTACAATTGAGGAGGATCCCCAAAATGAAGGAGAAGAAGAAGTTGAGTGGCCATGATCACCACCTACCACCTCCACTCCCACTACTACTACTACCATCGCTACTCTTCCACCTCCAACCTCTCAGGCACTGCCTATTTCATCTCAACCTACCATGGACATTTCAAGACACCTCACTTCCACCTCACCAATGGCCTCGATAATGGTATTGGACTCCTCCTTAGCCACTACATCCATGTTGTCATATTCATCACTTCCTCCTCCACTGCCTACTCTTTCTACCCCAATTCCTGTAGTAGCCATTGCCACTATTCCCCCTCTCACCTTGCCATATGCCTTCACAAAATACATGCAAGGTATACTTATTGAGATCTTTAGAGTGATTATGAATCCTACTATTTAGGCCTTGATGTCCCAGATTGTTGTTGGCTTGCTCATTCCTCTGCCAGCTATAGAGCCACCAAAGATGGATGCCACTATGAAAATCTCTGAAGAGATGGAAAAATGATAAAGGGAGGCCACAACAAGTATAGATGAATATCCCAAGGACCTCTTCAAAGATAATTATTTTGAAAACCCAGAGGGTGTGCTAAACATAAAATTAGATAGAGTGGCATCTGATGAAGAAAAGGTGCATTCCTTAGAGGAAGAACCTAAAGCCCTCAATGAAAAGTATATCATAGAAACCTTGGATCAAGAGTTAGAAGAGGACCTATCCCAACAGCTCAAGGACATAGGTGAAAATACTGATACTAAAGGGCAGCTTTCTAATGAGAAATATGATACAAATTTCAATGTGGAAATACTTGAAGAGCCTCCACTAATTGGCCAAGACAAGGGCCCCATCCAAGAAGAAGAAGTCCCTCCTAAAAAATAAGAAGATAAAAAAGAAGAGGATGCACCATGAAAGAGCCTCGAGCCTGAGCATCATGCTTAGCTCGAGCATTTAGAAGGAATATATCATTGAAGAGAATATAGCCTCCACTAAGCCAGACAAGGAAAAGGCTATAAAAATCAAGAAACCAGATGAAGAAGAGAGAATAGATCAAGAGCCCCCAGGCCACAAAGAGGAACAACCTCAACATGAACAAAGAGAGGAAGGTGATAATGAATCACCTAAAGAGGAAACCAAGGTGCTCAATTGGTTGGAGAGGGAACTACAAAAGAAGACTCTAGTGGCTACTAATCCTAAAGCCAAACTTGAAGCAATGCTAGCTAGAGCATAGACAAAGAAAAGAAAGAAGAAGAAGCCTAGAGCCTTCTCTCATATCATGGTTGATGCCTCTAGATTGAGAATGATACAGATTGCTACCCTAGTGCCAGAAAAAGGTGAAGGAGCTGGCTATAACATCTCTACCATCAATTTGGGCTTGGAAACTAGAGAGAAGAAGATTGATGAGTTCCAAGAGTTGGTGGCAACAATCATGTAGCAAATAAACAAGGATCAGTCTTCCAAGGAGGAACTAAAGGCACAAGTGGCAGATATTACTGCCTACATCCTAAAGTGGAAGTCCTTAGAGGAAGAGGCTCCAACAATGTCATCTGTGCCCGCTCTTCTCTCCCAAGAAGAGCTCAATGAAATGGAGAAAATGAAGAATTAGACCAAGGCCACAATAGATTGGTTCCAATGGGTGATCTATAATGGCAACATGGGAACCTACCACACTCCCCAAATGTTCAACAAATTTTAGGATTTGTAAAAGTAGCTAGAGGCCACTGATAAAATGTGCCATAGATTCACTGAGTTATATAGGATCACCTATCCTAAGATCGAGGCCATTCTTAAGATGCCTAAAAAGACATGGGAAAAGGAATTAGGGCTCATAAAAGATGATCACTGGCTAGTAGAGACTTAGAAAATGGGCTTGGATCATAGAAGGGAAGTCCTAGAAAGGGTATTGCATGAGGTTGAGCTCAAGCTTGAATGGGTTATGGAGCATAGAACTAACAATAAGGATCACCTCAAGATAATGACTGATTATGACATGCCCACCCTAGAGCTGGATCTAGAAAAGCTAAAGCCATTTCCATAAGAAGATGGAGCAAGGGGTTGTAGATGCACTAACATCAGATTTCATGGACTTCATTGCAAGAGAATTTACCCAATCTAAGTAGGTAATCAAGGCCACACCTAGATGCACCAAGCATTGGGAGTAGATCACAGGTAGATTCAAAAGGTTGACCTTTCAAATCCTCCAATCTAACATCATGGAGTGGGATAAGCTCCAAGCTTTGATTGGAAAATTTGTGGAACATGCCACCCTTCAGAAGAATGTAGGGAAGCTAGTCATTAATGATGAGTTTCTGATAATATAGCTAGAAAAATAAGGAAGTCACTAGAAGACAAAACTGCTACAGTGTCAGAGCCACTAGAGGACAAAATAGAGAAAAGATAAAAGTGTATTTTATAATGTTATATTTTGGGGGTAGGTGAAACCCTAATTTAAAATGAATCTTGGCCACACAATGAAAGTAAATCATGGCCATTCATTTCACTTTTGGAAAACTATAAATAGGGGTCTCCTCTCATTTTAAAAGGAGAGAGTTGAGTTGTGTAAAGACAATGCATAAATTTAAAAAGAATTGCATTGTTTTGGTGGATTCTTCTATTTCTTCACATGTGTGCATGATTATTCTCCTCAAAATTAGATATTAGATTTCCTATCCTAAGCTCCAAGTTCCTTTTAGTTGTTAGTTCATGCTGCACATTGATAGTGAAGAATGTTATAGTGTTGATTCCTTTCATGTTCATGCTTTTTATTGTTTGTTGACAATGAACAATATTGTAACGATAGTCTAAACATTAATTTGTTGCTACACTTATAATTCATCTATTATTCATGCTTTATGGTGAATGGATAGCTAAAAGTCTATAGACCTTAGAAGATAGCAATAGTTTCATGAGACTAAGCTATTTTGGTTAAGTGGAACTTAGTTTTGGGAAGGTTGTCCACTATAGCATCCTCCATTGTCATTGTTCAACATTAGTTGCAAGTCTAGGAACCCTTCTATCCCTTTTCCCTTTTGACTTTTCTTTGAAATTGAAGCTAAGGTAAAGTTCCAACATCATTGCAAAGCCAAATATGATGTTAAACATGGAGTTTTAGACTATTGTTTTGAACTTTTAGCAATTACACTTCACTTCTAGAATTTCACAAAACTCCATAACAAGATCCAATTCCTTCCAAACTTAGTGAATCATAAATTCCCTTTGTGATTACCAGCAAATCAAATCAACCAATTGAATTATTCCAAGCATTGTCATGACCTGACACCCAAGATACCTTGGGGTGATTTCTAAAACTTAGTTGTAGAAATTACCTTTCAAAAGAGGTAGCATACTTATGTGCTAGCTGTGTTGAGTGTAACTATGGGAAAAATATAGGTTAGCAGATTAGTGCATAAATAAATCAAAACCCAAAGTGAATAATGAAGCACAAAGGAGGAAAACATGAAAACACAGAGAGATGTCACCTTGAGTCTTCAACCTCCATGATTGACCTCCATTACACCACCTCTATTTTCTGCAATATGTAGTTTTCCCTCAGATTTTGTGTGAGTGATATGTGACAATGCCAAGACCAAAACAATTGTTGAAGGATTTGATGACAAAATGCAATACTATGCAACTATGCAACTAGTAAGCAACTATGAACTATGTCTAAAGTATGCCAAAATGCCAAGAGAAATGAAGTATGCCTAAGACAAGATTGCAAGAGCTAAGATGAAATTGCAAGAGCATGAGATGAGATATGATTGCAAGAGATGTACAAATGAGACCAAAATTGCCATTTTATAGAAAATACAATTTTGAATAAATGGCCAAGATAAATTGACAAATTCCCTAGAAGCAATGGACAAGATTCAATGTGACAACCCACAATTAGGGTTAGGGAAACACTAGGGTGAATTTGAAATGAATGGACAATATTTTCCTTCTAGAAGATCAAATCAAGGGACAAGATTGCTTGTGATAATGAGATAAGAATCGCACAGAAAAAGAGAGAGTTGGAAAATCAAATAATATTAGAAATTACTTGATTTATAGAGGAAAATTACCATTTTGAATTAAAAAGTAATTTAATTCAAAAAGGTGGGGTCATGTGACAGTAAATAATTAATTTGAATTATTTACTAAAAGAGGAAAAATTAGAAAGTGAGACCATTTTAAATAAATTAAGGAATTTATTTAATTATGAGAAGACATGTAGGAATTAATGACATTTAAATAAATAAATAAAATTTATTTATTTAAATAATCAGGAGAAAATAATGGACAAAGATAATTAAATAAATTAAGGAATTTATTTAATTATGGAAAGACATTAGACAATTAGTGATGCATTTAAATAAATAAATAAAATTTATTTATTTAAATAATCAAGAAGAATAAAAGACTTGAATTAATTAAATAATTAATAATTATTTAATTAATAGTTGAAAGTGGACAGAAGGACATAATTAAACATTTTAATTATGCTAGGAGGAAAGTGGCAAAAATAGAGCTTGTAGGGCTAGGTCATTTTTATGTGTCTACATTTTTCCCCTCTTTGTCATAATGTAGCCTATCGCACTGTGACAAAGAAAATTTAGTCAGAAACATGTCCTAGTGAAGATATAGAGTATCTATGCCCCCTCAGGAAAATTTTCAAATTTTTGGGCCAGTGACAAATTTATTTTGAAAGTGTCCCGACAAGCTAATTTGATGACCAAAAAAGTAATGGCACAAGTGGTTTCATATTTCGACGTGTTTAAAATAACCAAAAGGTTGGTCAAATTGGTCAACAGAGCCTCTAGTAATAAAATTTTGAAAAAAATCCCAATTTGACCTTAATAGGTTGAAAATAAGTAAAAGTCAATTCATTTTCACATTCACACTTGTAAATTTGGAGAGCTCAGAGCTAGGAGAGTGCGCACAAAGATGGTGATTCCTATCATAGAGCATCACGGTTACATTGTTAGGACCTTCCAATGGCCAAAGGATGCAGACTTGCCAGTATGTATGCCTTACCCGCTTTGTCATTTTCTTGTTTTTCGTGCATTTCTAGGGTTTTTAGGAAGGTTAGCGAATGTGCTGACACATATGCATTCGCGTAAGTCACATTCATGATCACGTTCAATGCATTCGATGCATCATGATGCAATCACGATTGGTGCATTAGGATTTCAATTAGGTATGACACATTTGTTGAATATTGAAACACATTCGCCATCTTGCAGTGCAAATGATAAGCATAGCGATGCATTCCCAAGATTGCAACGCATGCATAAAGCCAAGTGACACATTTGATTTGATAATGACACATTTGAGTTAACAATGACACATTTGTTTGAGGATGACACATTTGTGAGTCTAAATGATGCATTCACTCTAATGTGATGCAAGTGTTGTATGAAATTACGCAAACACTAGACCACGACACAAATGAAGTCAATGTGATGCATTTGACTTTGACCAAAGTTGACTAGAGTTGACTTAGTTTTAAGCTCACTTTTTTCTTATGTTTAATTAGACAAATGGTGATAATGATTTTCAAGAATGTGCTAACTTTTGTTTCTGCATGTGCAGAAACGATTACCATCAATCTATACATGTGAGTTTAGGCCATCTACATATGGGTTTTGAGACCAGCTAACAGACTAGGAGCAATGATGATTGATGTGAGTGGGGTTGTATTACGTCACCTATATGCCCATTATCTGGGCTAATAGAGTAATTTTGACAACATTGGCCAAGAGATGGCATTTTGTGACCTACTCCTTCCATTCAATGACGAGGGAGGCCATTATCACTTTGGAGGATGTTTATCATATTTTCCATATTCTAATCAAAGGAGAGTAGGTGGTGTACCATCCACATCGAGGAGTACAAGCTATGATGGAGCTATATGAAGTGGATGATGGCATAGGCCTTGGAGTTGAGGGCTATGAGATTTGGTGGGAGTACCTAGTTGAGCACTACCCACGGTGGGATGCCATGTTATGCACACTAATTGCTAGAGTCTAATTCCAGATCGTTGAGGACATGGATTCCTAATTGGACGGGCAGATGTATTAGTACAGATGCGGTGAGATAGGGTAGTCTTTGGATGGGGGCCTTGTTTTCTTGGCATGTTATATCATCAGCTACATGAGGTAGCATACAAGGGTGTGAGTAGCATTAGCTGTGGGACTACATTATTGATGATCTGGGTCTGGGAACATATTCCCATCTTCTGTCCACTTATTTAGATGCCACAGCTAGCAGATGGGATGCCTTATGTGTTCTTATATGCAAGTTCCCTTCAGCAGATGAGGGTTAGAGAGACTAGATTCTTGTGGCATAGGATTGACAGAATGACTACATTTCTCTAGAGGCCATACAAGGATTGCGCGTAGTGGGCTGGAGAGGGAGATCATTTAGCTTTTTGTAGACAATTTAGATATCTAATTGGATGGACAATACAATCTAAACTAATTATAGATATGTACCTACCCCAACTTGTACTTTGTCAGTTTAGGGAGAAGTAGGGTGTTCCCATGGGTATAGTAGAGTATGCAAGATTGTCATGAGATCTTGGGTGGGGTCCTGCTATATTAGTGTCATTTACTGAGCAACAGATAGATGGATTGGTGGAACAACCATGGGGTTGGAGTGAAGGTCCTGCAAATCTGGGGATGACTATAGATTATGATTTATGGTGGCAGACACATCAACCTATTCCCTTGATAGATCCCAATAGGTCGACACCTGTGGACCGCAGATCAATTATATTGTAGGTGCAGCGGGGAGGCCAAAGAGGTAGGGGTAGAGGTAGAGACAGAGGCTAAGGTGATGGAGGGAGAGGAGATGGGGGGAGAGTTGATGGGGATGGAGGAGAAGATGATAGAGCTGATGAAGGAGATGTCAGAGGTGGAGGTAGGAGGAGGAGAGAAGGAGATGGCAGGAGATAGGCCAAGAGGGTGAGGTAGCGAGTTGAGAGGGCTACTTTAGATGCCATCCCCGAGGTTCCAGAGGAGGAGGAGAGAGATGAGGGTCCAAGGTAGGAGGGGGTGAGATAGGAGGAGGTAGAGGTGAGACAGGAGGAGGTGAGGTAGGAGGAGGAGAGATAGGAGGCTGAGAGACAGCTAGAGGAAGAGGGGAAACAAGAGGCAGAGATGGAGGGAAGACAGGAGGAGGGGTGAGCAGAGGTCAAGGTAGAGGTGATATAGCTAGAGGCAGAGGTGTTGGATGTCGGGGGAGGAGAGGAGGGAGTTGGAGATGATGATGATGATCCAAACATTGGGGATGAGATTGATGAGGTAGAGAGGTAGCTCCAAGAGAGGATGATAGATGGAGAGCAAGACATATCCAGCATGCCACCATTGCCATGACATGCTATAGTAGATCAACATCTAGCTGGTATGCAATGGAGGTTAGATGAAGCCACTATAGATATTAGATCCCTATGAATAGAGCTTGAGGTGATATGTGTTGAGAGAGACCAAGCAGATATTTGGCGGTGGGAGATTAAGAGTTGGTGCAGTCAGTTTGTTCAGTTGTGCACGGGGTTAGTTGCAAATGTGGCTAGAGAGTTGGCCAAAGTCAGTGTGAGCAGAGGGCAGTATAGGATGTTATATGAGTGGGTAGTGCTAGTCAATTAGAGATATCATGGGTTATCTAGATTATCTAGCAAGACTAGGATAGGGTCAGGGAGTAGCAGTTGTACCCATAGCAGTTGCAGTCAGAGTAGTGTAGGTGGCTCTACTTCCTTAGGGAATACATCAGGTCTTAGGTTCCATTACTCTCACATGAATTCTTTAGGACACAGGTCTCATCATTGTCATGGATCATCTGGGTTAGGGCATAGATCAAAGCATAGTCAGCCACTAGTGACAAATCCATCCACCTCCTAGACTCACGCTGTAGTAGCCTCACAGCCTCATGTCACTGTATTGATGATTCCTTTAGTATCAGTTCCATCGGCCTCATAGACACATGTCATTTCCTCATAGGTTATGTTAGTGTCGCTCATAGGTCATCATTCACCATGCTCTTCTCCATGAGCGGATGGGGAGAGAACATCCTAGGACATTTAACATTGCTCCCTTATTAGTATGTTTCAGACAGTCATGCTATGACACTATATTTTGACTATCGATCCTGTGAGCTCTATTTTTGGGATATCTCATGACTCTATCCCATGACATGATTTTTTTGAGATTATATATGTGATATAGTTTTGATGTGGCTTATATGCTTTATCTTATGTGATGATGCATTGTGTGTTGATTATGTTTATGCTATATGCTTATCCGATGATGATTATTATGACTATATGATGCCCATATGATGTGATTTATCCATTTATAATTCCTATGATGATGTATTTTATATGCTATGCCATGTATACTTTTATGATAGCTACTTATGATGAGATGCAATGATGATATGATGTCATGATGATGTTATGTTATAATGATGATTATATGGATGCATAATTTATGATTGTAAAGGATGTCATGTTTATGATTATGGATGTGTTAATGCATGAATATATATGTATGGACAATGCAATCTTATGATGTGATATGTGTGATATATGTGTTTTGATGATATGGATGATGTATGCTCTTACATGTCATGTAAATTCCAATTGATGAATGCAAGTGATATGTGTATACTAATGATGGAAATGGAAATATGTGAATGTGCACTAACCTAATGCAATGCTTATATGATCATGTATGCAATTATATTTTTTTGTGTCATAGGATATCATCATGAGGTGGATGAGGAGAAGTGAAAAGATAGAAGGAGATGGATGTTAGTGCAAAGACCAAATCCTTCAACATATTACCATAGGACTTAACAATTATTGCTCTTAATCATCATTGTGAAGATTATTGTAATGGCCAACAAACACCATGATATGACATAGATTGATGGTGTGCAAGGTCGTACCATCACATGAGACAAGCAGTCATAGGCAGGGATGATCATGACTCATACTAAGAGTGCAATTGCCCCAACCTTTTTGTCACAACTAACCACAATCATAAGACAAACAAGAGAGATAATAAATAAAAGTCATGAAACGTCATTGCTCCTCTAAATCCTGTTATCAGGACATCCTCAAGGAACTAGCAACATGATTGCCTAAAAAAGATAAGACAAGTCAATCATCATGATATGCCACTGCTTCTCTAAATCATGTTTCCAGGACATTGTAGAGAAACTAGTTGTAGAGATGGAAAATATGCTGACACAATTGATCCTAATTACTAACATCCTTTCATCCTGAATCATCTTCATGGCTAATCATTTAATCAAATAGCCCTTATTTGATTAAATTCATCATCTTTCGTCCCTTAATTAAATAAACCAAATTTATCTAATTAAGTTGTCATCTCTTGTTAATTAAATAAATCAATTAACCCTTTGATCTCTATTTAATTGAATAATTCATTTTATTTGATTAAATCTCTAAAGTCATTTTATTAAATCAAATTAATCTTTATTTAATTTAATCTAACATCATCCCTCTTTAATTGAATAAATGAAAATCTTTATTTGATTAAATCTAAACCATATTCCTCTCAACTTTGATTTAAATCAATCCAAAAATATAAATCAATTTGTCACATAAACTAATCTCTTATTAAATTAATCAAATCTTGATTGATTTAATCCTAATCATCTAAATCCTCTAGATTTTGCAACTTGCACCAATAAATCATTTCTTTGATTTATTAATTCCCCTAATTACTTTCAACATGGCATCAAAAGAGAATATTCCTCCAAGTTTGAAAATCCCTCCAAATGGATTTGTCCTTCCAACAAGGCATTCATTTCCTCTTACATGTCCTTATGCATTGAGCCAAGTGGCCTTTAATTCTTTCCTTTCTCCCTCCAACATGTCATTTCACAAATTTGAAATTCCACCTAATATCATTTATTGTGCACATACATCAAAATGTGTTCATCCTTCCTCCATTCACATCTTGACAAGTGGCACTTATCCATTGGATGTTGAATGATCCCACATTCATCTCTTTTGCCTCATTTTTCAACATTCTCGTCTATAAATAAGAGGCTTTTCTTTGTATTTTGGATCCACAACTTAGATCAAAGTTACTATCTTCATATTTGGAGCAAACTTATCCATTTCCATAGCATTTTCCATCATCATAGTTAGGTTATTGCAGATTTCATCAAGGAAGCACATTGTTCATCATCATCAAGTGGATCAATCTTCACCAAGCCTACAAAGGAGTTGGGAAAGGGCCAATTTCTACATCAAATTGGCACCAATTCCCCCATGGGATTGAGAGTTTGTGTGCTTAAATAGGATTTAATAGTTTTTCTTGTTTTGTTCTTCATTTTCTTTCCTATTTTGAGCATTGTAGATGAATTGCATGGGGAATCTTAGTTCTAACTTGCATATGGATTGAATATTGTGTTTTTTTGCTATGTTTGTGTAGGTCTAGGATTGGGGTTCACATTTTGGCACTAGAAGGAGAGAAAATCTCAATATATTAACACATTTTTGACAAAATCCTATGGGTTTTTGTGATTTTTTGTGTCTATAGGAGAATGTTCTGATATTAGTCCAGCGACACCATACAATGATGCTATCCTTCCAATGGCACCATATAGTTACATTGCAAACTCCAAACTCTGTCACTAGGGTCTTCCTACCCAAAAATTCAAAATTTCAAACTTTGATGCTGGTCTATTTTTGTGTCACTAGATTTTCAAACTCTAAACTGCGCCACTGACAAAAACATTGCCGCAATCACACTCTCTTTTTTGCTATAGAGCAACATTTTTCAAACTAGCGGTGCCATACAACACCGCAAACTTCTCTAAAAACCTCCACATATGCTGGTTGCACCACTGGGGTGGGGTAAAAGGTCAAATTTCAAGTTATTTTGACATGTTCTTTTTTACATTTGATCATTTTGAGCTATTGACTTATTTTCTACCTCTGTATTTCTTGGATTAATCAATTTTTGTAGGTTAAAGCAAGGAAGGAGCAAGAATAAGTTTGAAATATAACATCACTTATCCATTGTATCAAGTGTCTTTAGACACTTTTGGAAGCAATTATAATTCCAAGTCTAAGGACTTTATTTCTTCAAGCTCTTTAGGACTCAATAGATTTCAATTTGGATTTAAAATGAACAAGACAAAAAGTTTAAAAAGAAATTTAGGAAAACTTACTAGATTTTGTTTAAAGTTAACAATTGAACAAGAAACTTTCATCTTTCCTTTTGGTCCTTTAAAAAGAATCCAATCATTGCTTTGAGGATTTAAAATGAACATGTGCATCTATGTTTTGTAATCACTTACCCAAAATAATATCATCTAAAAGACATATGTGCTTCTCTCACAGCTCACGATGATCTTGAGAATCAAAAGGCTTTTGTGATATTAAGTTGTATAAGTGATTACCTCGACACTTCAGTTTGGATTCTAAAATTAAACAAATATTGTGAGTGTGAGTTAGGTATGTCATGTGTTTTCTCTCTTTGTTTCTCAATGAAGATTGATCGAACTACATATTTACTTGCCCGCTTTTGTTTATCTCTAGAGGGCCTGCCTTGTGGAAAAAAGTAATAACCTAAGGGAACAACCCAATTGAGAACATGCTAAAGCCAAGCGACTTCCACCCAGGATATAAGTGTGGGTAATTGAGGAAAGGAAAGTATCACGAGGATTGTTCTGACAAGAAGGGCAGCAATGGTCTCTTGTCATATGGATGATCTCCCACGAATGAAATTCCCACATTTAAACCCCTTGTTTAAAAGACCAAAATTCTTAATCTATTTGTTGGTGCAAGAGGTTGGACCTCTGAAGCCACCCCACATTTTTATGGCTTTTAATAGAGATGAAGAGTATTCCATGGGAGATTCATGGGTATTGATGCTTGGCTAACCTATAGAAGTGAGTTCCATGGAGGGGAGCCGGTGTGGTCAAGCATCTAACCATCTACTAAAAGTAGGTGTAGCTAGATTTATCCAAGTGAGGATTGAACAAATATTTTCTCAATATCCATAGGGTTGTGTATGTTCTTGAAATCAAAACACTTTGCTTGAGCTTAAACATTGAAAAACAAACATTCAACATCATCATCAAATTTCAAACCCTTTAGGGAGAAAATACCTTTGACAAAATTCAAGTGTTATTACTTTTCGTAGGGATTTTATCCTTAGAGACTTCTAAACATTCGGATTTATATCTCAATTTTCTCACTAAAGTCAACAATAGGGAACTTTTTCCTTCATTTCCTTGATTTCCACTTAATGGACTTTGTGGGATGAGAAGAAATTACAGACATTAGACATCTAGTTGGAAAATCTAATCAAGAAGTTTTTGTGGTAAAAGGAAGTCACTAAGCAAAGATAAAGAACAATTGAACCTCACACATGTTCTTTCAAATGATTTCTTGCAAGATCAAGATCTAGAAACCAAATACCAAGGGTCTTAGTTACAAAGCTCACAAGAAAAAGTTGTCTATGCTTTACAAGTTTAGGGAAAGATTGACCTTTCTATAAACATGCATCAAGAAATAATCCCAACTTATACTCATTTTATTATTGTCAAAATCCAACACTTTTTGAAAGGTTTAAATATCTTGCATATGGAAAAGTACATTCTTCAAAATCGAGGTCTTATAAACAAGAGTCTTTTTAGGTACACAGGATCAAAGTCAAACTTCATCCATCTTTCAAACATCAAACCAAAATCATCTCACCAACTCTTGAAAATCTTGAAAACCATCCTTTATGCTAGAATTCTTGGCAAATCCATGAATCAAAATCCATAAATCCAAAATCCTTGAGTCCAACATCAAATCATCTTGTTCGGCTAAGTATATGTAGATGCATCCTTCTCCATATACTTAGTCAAATTATCAAATCATCTTGTTTCATTAGGAGTGGGTAGACACATCCTTCTCCCTACACTTAGTCAAATTGTTATCTTGTGAGAAAATTTATCCCATAGATAACATCCAACATCATGGGGTTTATTTGTTCATTATCCAAATCAATCAAAATCCAAGAATCCAAGAATCCAAAATCCAAGAATCAAATCAAACGAATCAAAATCCAAGAATCCAAGAAGTCCCAAAAGGTCTAGCATCCTCTTCAAGGTCTTCTAAGAGTTCAATCATCCATATCATCCACCTTTCACAAAAATTCACCATCACACTTTGATCCTTAATCTTCCCAGATTTTCTCTTTTGAACCTAATTTTATGGTTCAAACTAGATTGCAACACAATAAGAACATGGAGAAAAACAAAGAAACATCAACTTCAAGTGACCTAAGTCAAACCGCACCCGAGATCAATCTTGTTGGACCTAATAACCCACTATCTGATCTTTCTCTCATAATGCAAGATCCTCAAGAGGACGAGCAAGTGGAAGACATCACCAATACGGGGATGCCCCAAGATGAGATCACCGAAATGCTTCAAAACCTTGACAACCACCGAATTGTTAGAGCCATGATGAAACTACATCCTTCCCAATACACGTTTGAATTAGAAAAATGAGCAAAAATCCCTTCTAATTTTGATGTAAGAAATATTGTGGAGAATCCTTTTATGCCACTTGTACCATTCACCTCACCCACTCAGAGCATCATCCAACCCATTTCGTAATCCACATCATCCATTGCTACCACACAACCCATTTTCAACAAGGGGAGTTCATTGCTCCATGCCCTTTAATGACATCCCCTTGTCAATAATCAAAATTTGGATGCCAATACCATCACAGGTACATCAGGTACTATACCTCAAAATCCCATCCACCAATATGTCCCACTCACATTCCATGACTCCAACAACACATCTTTCCACGCAACACTAACATATGCCCTTGATACACATGTTTCACTCCCATTGGTACAAGTGGGACTATTTGAACAAGGCAGGCCCTTTAGGGCTTCATCATCACTCATTCCAGTAATCCTTCTATCACTTCTAGTTCCAATCCCATCACCACCTCTGCCACTGTTACCTCCACTACCAACATTCATATCAATTCCTAGTTTAGGATTCCCCCCTTTACCTAACACAAATCAATCAATCCAAGGTAATCTGCCAAACACCAATCAAATCATCGCACCTAATCATTTGAATATACCACCAATATCATAACAATAGGTGGTATCCATCCAAGCAACAACATCAATCCCAACACCTCAAAACATAGTCTCCCAAGGACCCAACACCTCAATCACACCATCCACCATAATCGCTCAAAACACATCTCAACCACTCACCACCACATCTAACATCCCAAATCCATCACCGCTGCTACCAAATCCAAATATGGAAAGCCAATACAACATAGCATTACAAGCTCACCAATCCTACCAAAAGGCACTCCAACAATACCAAGCTGCACAATAAACACAAACCAATCAACAAGCAACACAAACTGCTTAGGCTACCTAAGCCACTCAGGCTTCTCAAGCCACCCAACAAGTAGCACAAGATTGAAAAGCACACCAAGCCCAAGCATTGTTGCAACAACAACAAGCCCAAGCACAAGCCCAAGCATTGTTGCAAAAGAAAAAAGCCCAACATGCAACCCAAGCCACTCAAGCTTCCCAAATCGCTCAAGCTGCCCAAGTCGCTCAAGCTACCCAAGCCGCTCAAGCTGCCCAAGTCTCTCAGGCTACCCAAGCCAATCAAGCCACTCAGGCCACCCAAGCTTCACAATAAGCACAAGCACAAGTGAAAGCGCAAGAATAGGCACAGGGGAAAGCACAATACCTCACACAACAACAAGCATACCAATACTAAGTGCTAAAACAATACCAAGAGCAACAAGAAGTGACCCAATTATAGGCCCAACAACAAGTGTTGTTGGTGCAATAGCAACAAAAAGCTCAACAATAGGCATTGTTAGTGCAACAATGACAGAACCAACAAGTGTTGTTGGGACAACAATAATTACAAGAATACATGGCACAACAAAACTTGTTAACACCTTCCACCAACATACCAACCAATCCACCCATCCCTCCAATGATTGAACCATCACAGAACACCTTCATCCCACCCCCTAATCCTCAAGATGATGTATTAACACAAATCAAATTTCTTTCACAAGTGCTTGATCTTCAATAAGGGAAAACCACGAATGCACCAAAGAACTTGTGCCCTTACCCATTCAATAGGAGCATTGTCATGAAAATGTTCCCAAATGGATTTGAGATCCCAAAGTTTGATAAATATTATGGAATAGGAAACCTTGAAGATCACATCAGGGAATTCCAAGTACATTACATGGAGGTTGTGTATGAAAAAACTTATCTAATGCGACTATTCCCTTAGAGCTTGGAAGGTACCACCATTGACTGATTCTCTCATCTCTCAGGAATCAAAAAATTCTAGGAAATTTTGGACACATTTGTGAAAACCTATGCCTTCAACATAGCTATGGATGTGAGCCTAGAAGAAGTATCAGCTATGAAACAATCCAAGGGAGAAATTTTTGCTTCATTTCGATGGTGATGAAAATCCAATAGAAGTAAATGGGCCATGCCCAAGGAACACCAAGTGTGCACCATCATCACAAATCTTGATGGACTCTTATCCTTCCATCTCAAGATGCAATGCATCACAACCTATGATCAGTTGGTCCCCAAGGAACTCAATATCAAATGAACCCTTATTTCACAAGGGGGAGCTCCTTCTTATCAAGAAAGTTTCCCATCCACCAGCTACAATGACAAACCTCACACATTGGCAAAAAAAAACATTACAAACGATGGTGTCGTCAATGCCAAAGTTGTCATCAGTGCCCCTTGACAAAACACACAAGAACCTCAACAACCACAAGCCAACAATCAGAACAATCGACAAGACAACACTATGACTCAGCAGCAGAACAACCAAATAGTCAATAATGTGGACAATCAAGCAAGACCACCTCAACGAAACAAAAATTCCCCCAAGCGTAAATACACAGCCCTTAGGGAATCAACTGAATCCATCATGAAGATACTAGTAGAGGAAAAAATCATCACAATTCCCACCTATGACAACTATCAAGAGCCCTTGGTGAAACTGCCATGGTACAATAAAAATCACCTTTCTGATTTCCACAAAATCAAGGGACACACAACTGCCAATTGCATGAGGTTGAAAAACTTGATCCAAGACCTCATTGGTGACAAAATCATAAATATGGAACAACCAACTGGGAATCAAAATCTCAAGATTTACATGAATTCGATGCCCAACTACAATAAGGGAAATAATAACAATGATAAGGGAATTGGTACCTTCAAAAGTGTGAATCATGTGTATGATCATGTCGTTGAATCCCTGGATGAATGGGTCATAGTCATCACCATCAAAGGAACCCAGGTCAATTGTGGAGTCACCACAAGAGGTGGAAAAGTTACCATCACAAGATCATCTCAGCCACCTAGAGCACCCACTTCCAACCCAAGATCCATTCCTAGTGGCTATAATGTCCTCAATTAGTTGAAAAGAACCCCAGCTCATATCTCCATCATGGAGTTGTTGAAGATCTCACCAGCCCATAGGAATATTCTTGAAGAAGCCTTGGCCTCATCTTTCATCCCCACCAATCTTGATGCGGATCAATTCCAAGCTATGGTTGCACACCTCACCACACCTCACCTCCTAACATTTTTAGAACAAGATCTTCCAACACAACCATCTAACAATCGTGCACTTCATCTTGAGGCTTTCATTCATAAGAACAAGGTCAAGAGGGTCCTAGTAGATGGAGGTGCAAGGTTGAACATATGCACCCTTAAATTAATAAAAATCATGGGCTTCTCTGAAGATGTTGAAAAAGGAAAAGGCATAACCATCAAAGCTTATGATGATCAAGAAAGAGTGTCTCAGGGCACTATTCAACTCCCTATTCAAGTAGGGCCGACCATCATGGAAATAACTTTTCAAGTTCTTGACCTAGAATTGCCATACAATATCCTCCTAGGGTGTCCTTGGATTCATGGGATGCAAGTTGTAGCTTCCACCTTCCACCAGTGTGTAAAGTTTCCATACCAACGCCAAGAGGTCACTGTCCATGGGGATCCTGAATCCTTTTAATATTGCAAAAAACTAGAAGAAAAATATTACAAAATCCCTCAAGTGCCTAAGGATGATGAAGGCCCCTCAACTCCATACATAGACCCAACTACTCTCACCTCCACTTCTAGGATAGAGACACCCACCATTCCCACCATATCTAATATCAAGGTCATTATCCAAGACAATGGGTGTGGGGATTATACAATTCTAAAAAATTCCTTTATAGTGGGAGAATTACCATAGTTTCCTAGGTCACGAGGGCGACCATAGTCAAATAATGCTCCCTCATTCCAAACCTTCACAACAGGCTCCTCTAGCTTTAGGAGTTGGGGAGACCTAGGCTGGGAAATAATAGAAGAGGACCAATCAAACTTCCTATACCAAGACAAAAAAACAGCAGCTGACCTACCTATGGATGATAGTAGTAAAGGCTTACAAATGATGCTTCCCATGGGCTATGACAAAAAAAAATAACTTGGACAAAATGACAACGGGCTTCTAGTACCTCTCATTCTGGAGACGCGTATGAGAAATATTGGTCTCAGATATACCCCTCTAAAGGTGACCATACTTGGAAAAGGTTCCTTGGTTAGGAAGGTCAAAACTCCTCCTTAGCAATCAGCATCTGCCCTTCGATTACCCATATCCATAGGTTGAGTCATAGACAACTTCACCTTTGACATAACTAATGTGTGTAGTAGTGATGACGACCCCATAACTGATTTTCCTATTATTTTCAAAGACACCTCCCTACTCATGATTAGTACCTTGAATTTTGAGACCAACGACCATCAAGCCCATGAAATAAGCCTAGTCTACCCCCATCTCATTGATTATAACCAACGAGGACCACCAATTCTGGACACTTTAAAAAAAGATGAGGTGCTCTCATAATTCATGGGACTACAGAACATGGTACCATACAAAGATCACAAGGTTGGGTTTGACATCATACTAGACACACAAGCCTTTTATGAGGAGACAATTGAATCCTTTAGTGGAAAAAGAAAAAAATTGAGAATAATCTCTAGGTCTTTGAGTGAAAACCACACCGTGGCATTCTTTGACCCAAAAACAATAAAAATAAAGGAAGTATCCAATAGTGAAAACCTCTTTGAGGTGTCCGAGGATGAAGGATTCAATCTTCCCCTTAGTGCTCTACATCAAGAAAAGTCAGTGGTTCTAGCTGAGAAGTGCAACCCACTCAACTTGGGAATAGAAGAAACTTTACATATCACATTTTATGTTGAATCATTGATGTCAAAAGAACAGGAGCTCCTAGCTACTTTCTTAAGGTAAAGAAAGATAAACTTTGCATGGACCTATGCTAACATGCTTGGGCTTGATTCAAAGATTGTGGTCCACCATCTAGTAGTTTACCCCAAAGAAAATCCTATTAGAGAAAAGCTTGGAAAGATGCATCCCCTAATTGCATTGTTGGTCAAAATGGAATTGCAAAAGCTCCTAAATGCAGGGTTCATACGGCCAATAGATTATCCAGAGTGGGTCTCAAACATTGTACCTATTTCAAAGTCCAATGTGGGCATCTGCATCTGCATAGATTTTAGAGACCTGAACAAGGCATTTCCCAAGGATGACTTCCCTCTTCCCAATATTGATATGATTGTAGTTATGACTATGGGACATGGGATGCTTTCATTGATGGATGGATTCTCTAGGTATAACCAAATCATGATAGCCAAAGAAGACCAACACAAAATGGCTTTTACTTGTCCATGGGGGACATATTGCTGGAACATGATGTTGTTTAGCCTAAAGAATGCTGGAGCAACATATCAAAGGGCCATGACATTAATCTTTCATGACATGATCCATAAGACTGTGGAAGATTATGTCAACAACATATTGGTGAAATCCAAAAAGAGGCAGGACCACATAGTAGCATTAAGTGCCATCTTCAACAGACTAGAGGAATACAAGGTCCACCTTAATCCCAAGAAGTGCGTCTTTGGCATACAATTAGGGAAGATGTTGGGATACATTGTGTCTATGAGAGGAATTGAAATAGATCCTACTAAGGTAAAGGAAATCCTCAAGATGGAGTCACCTAAGACATTGAAATAGTTGAGAGGCCTACAAGGAAGGATTCAGTCCATCCACCGGTTCATAGCTTAGCTAGCAATCAATTCAATCCAATATTCTCACCTACTCCACAAGGGGGTAGCATACAAATGGGATGAAAAGTGTGATCAAGCCTTCAACAAGATCAAGGAGTATTTACTCACACCGCCAGTACTCATGCTACCCATCCCAGGAAAGCCTCTAATCCTCTACATATCAACAATAGTAGCAGCTCTTGGCACTCTCCTAACACAACACGATGAAAATGGAAAAGAGAGAGTAATCTACTATATCAGCAGAACCATGGTGGGCCATGAACTGAACTACACATCTATTGAGAAAGCCTATCTAACATTTGTATTTGCAGCCCAAAAGTTGAGGCATTACATGCTAGCCCATCAAATAAAGCTTATCGTAAAGATAAACCCCCTTAAGTACTTGCTTTCCAAAGCAATGCTTATATGACACACAACAAAGTGGGTTATGATCCTTACAAAACATGACATAGAGTACGTGGAACGTAAGGCCATCAAAGGGAAAGCTATTGCAGATTAACTGGCAGAGGCACCAATCTACTCAGAGAATCCACTAATTTCAGAGTTCCCCAATGAATCCATCTTCAACTTGAGCATAGAAGACCCTTGGAATTTGTACTTTGATGGTTCTTACATACATCATGGATCAAGAGCCAAGTTCTTTTTCATCACTCCACAAGGAGATTGCATACCAAGATCCTACAAGTTGGCATTTCCCTACACAAACAATATCGCAGAATATGAGGCTCTAACAATAGGACTCAGAATAACAGTGCAATGGCATATCACGGCTCTCAAGGTATATTGGAATTCACAACTCATAATCAACCAAGTAAACAATGAGTATCAAACAAAGTATGGAAAGCTAACTCCATACAAGAAATTGGTGGAAAGTCTTAAGGAGTCCTTCATTGAGATCACATTCAAGCAGATACCTCAAGAAAACAATAGAGTGGTAGACACCATGGTGACAATTGGATCCCTATTAGACATCCCTCACAATGTCCCAAAGCATGAATTCCTAGTAGAGTAGCTTCTCGTGCCTACATTTGAGGTACCAAAGTCTAAATTTTTGTGTGAAATCATTAGTCTTAGTGATCCTTGGTACCATGATATATACACTTATCTAAGAATAGAAGTCCTCCCTGTTGACATAACCTCAAACCTCAAGAAAGCCTTTGTCAAAAATTCATCCGAGTTTGTCATCCTAGGAGATACCCTTTACCATAGAAGCATTGAGGGAACCCTGTTACATTGCTTAAATGTTGAGGAGGCATCGACCACCTTACTTGGAGTACATAATGGCATATGTGGTTCACACATGAGTGGTATGACCTTGGCTAAGAAATTGTTGAGGATGGGGTATTATTTTCCTACCATGGAAAGAGAAGCACATGATTATGTCAAAAGGTGTCTACAATGTTAGCAACATGGGGATCTCATCCATGCATGAACTCAAGAGCTACACCCTATTGTCACACCATGGCCTTTTTCATAGTGGGGGCTCGATCTCATTGGAAAAATAACCCCCACCTCATCTAGTGGCCACAAGTTTATCATTACCACCACTGAGTACTTCACAAAGTGGGTGGAAACCATACCAATAACTTACATTACTGGAAAGCAGATATCCAAGTTCATCCTAAACTACCTAATATTCTGCTATAGTGTTCCACAAGCCATTATCTCAGATAATGGGACACCATTCAAAAATTAGGATGTCCATGACCTATGCTACAAATTTAAAATCCAACATCATTTTTCCACCTTGTATTATCCCTAAGGCAATGGCCAAGCTGAGGCTACAAACAAGACCATTCTAAAAATCCTCAAGAAAATGATCAATGAAGCTGGCCATGACTATAATCTCTAATTGAATCCCATCCTCTAGGCCTATCAAACCAGCATCTGCACACCAATAGGTGCCACCCCCTTCTCCCTCATCTACAGATTAGAAGCCATATTACCCATTGAGATCAAGCTCTCGTCACTAAGAATATCACTATAGAATCTCATCATAGATGAGGAATACTGGGTATCATGACTGAATGAGCTAGACCTACTAGATGAATAGTGAATGGAGGCCTTAAACCATTTATAGGTGTATCAGAACTGACTCAAGTAGATCTATAACAAGAAGATCCGGAGTCAGACATTCTAGGTAGGAGAACTTGTGCTCAAGGAGAATCAGAAGAATGTTCCAAACCCAGATGACAAAGGAAAATTTGAACCCAATTGATTAGGACCATTTGTCATCACAACAAGCTACAAGTCAGGGGCATATCAACTATCAACACTCGAAGGGGAACCTCTGCAGGAGCCCATGAACAACTCCCATCTCAAAAAGTTTTATGCTTAATCTTGCAGGGTGTAAAACTAAAAAATACAAAAAAAATTAGAAAATGTCTTGAAAAAATGGTCACCTTAATGAAAACCTGGAAAATAGGCATCTTGGTGACAACAAAAAAATCAAAAAAGAAAAAAATCCAAAAAAAGAAAAAGGGATTAAAAATAGTAAAAATAAAAAATCATCCTCTAGTGAAAACCACTTCGGTGGTGCTTTGGACAAGTACCTTGGTGAAAACTGGAAAATATGTGCCTTGTGTAAATAAGCACTTTCCATCCACCAAGATCTTCATGACTCGTTTTGCATCATCCATCCATTACACTTCCATCATCCATCGATTATGCTTCCATCATCCATTGCATTCCATATCTCCATCCATCATCCGTCTGCATTTGCATCATAGTTTGGTCCTATGTTTGTTTCATGATCCCTCCTAGTACTACTCATCCCATTTTCAAGGTCAGTTTGTCCTACCTTTATCGGAGTAGTCTATTGCTTCACATTGGGGGTATGTTCTCATTGGATCAAATTTGTGTATGTTCTTGAAATCCCTAAATCAGAAAATCCAAAAGCATCAGAAAATCAAAAAATCCAAAAACATTCATAAAATCAAAAAAATCCAAAAACATTCAAAACATATCAAAATATAAAATAGGTCAAAAGTTTAGTTAAAAAGTCAAAAATAGAGTTTTCTTGTCAAACTACATCATCTTTGAGCTTTGAATGTAGGCAAGGTTGATCTTTGATCATCCCCCGAGACACTTAGGTTAGTCCTTTAGGAGTCCATCATAATAAACTAGTAGTCCATTTGTTTATATCTCATCAATTATCGAGTCTATGTCAGTCAAACTATGTGGTCTTTGCATGTATAACATAGGAAAGGATAATCTATTGATCAGCACCCAAGGCCCCTAGGATAGGTCTTTGGTCAAAATCTCATAAAACACCTAAAAATTGGAAAATGAAAAAATGAAAAAATGAAAAAATCTTGAAAATACCAAAAATAGCCTCAAAAACATTTCAAAAAACTCCAAAAACATCCAAATATTTGAAAAAATCTATCTGTCTCATCTTTCTTTCACTCGCAATAAACATCACTCATAATAAATCAATCATCACCCTCAACCTTTGGTGAAACAATCAGAAACAAGTCTAGCAGGTTAAAAGAGGAAACTCAAAATGTCAAGGTCTCAAGTTTAGTTCAGTACATAAACAAGTTAGTCAACTCTTTGTGTCAATATCCTATCATCCAATCAGTCCCAAATCAATCATTTGATATCATCATTTCCTAGGATGCATCCTTCCTATAATGGACATCAACATCAGGCATCATCGTAGTTTAGTCTTGGCTAGCAGTATTGAAGAACATTAGCTTGTTTGTTTACTTTATCTTTGTCTTTTGACTTATCTTTTTTCATGCTCATTTCAAGGACCTCTTGATGATGTCCCAAATGAAGGGATTTATAGAGAAATAAATGGGGCAATGATCATTATCTTTTTATCTTCTATGCTTGTTGTATATTCTTGTAATATAACCTTGGTCATATGTGCTTTGTTTGGGTGTAAGGAGGATGCTTTAGGTATCTTGTTGACCACATAGGAAAGCTTTCCTTTCTATATTTTGGTCTGAGATGTTTGGAATATCTGAATTACATTTTTAATAAGGTTTTGTATGTCAGGTGTGAACATGAGTACTCCTATCTGATTGTCTACTCAAATTTCATCACACTAGGTGCAACGCCATCCTAGTTCTTTATACCTTGATGCATTGTGCCTACGTGTCTTATAAAATATAAGGTAAATGGCCCTTTTAAAGTCCCAATTCCTTGGTAAGAAAATAATCATCATCATCATCATCATTTTCATCATCTTTTGACTTGTTGGAGTCTCTTAATTTCTTCTAACTTCTTTTCGTGTTAATATGGTACCATGACAGTTAATCACAAATCATCACCATTACATCCATCCTGCATCCACAAAACCATCAGCATAACACATATCATTTCATGACATATAAGAAACAATGATAATCTCACATATATTGTAGTTCATCATTTGCATCATAATATAGATTGGTTATTCTAAGCATCTCACAAACCCTACATGTGCATTCATCGCATAAGCATAAATGAATCATCACATAGGCATTATTAACTCATATCATATAAGTGGAAATTGAAAACCATGTACATCATATCATATCATAACATAGGAATCATATCATGACATAAGCATCATTACATCATCATTAAGTACATAATCTCATAGACATCATTATAAAATGCATCATCGCATCACATCATGCATATCATAAATGCATCACCATATCATACATGAGAAAGATAATGAAAAAGAAAAAGATTGCATCTCATACATTTTATCATCATCATCCATTTAATGCATAATATAGATTTGTTAGTCTAAGAATTCACATGTCATAACATTTGAATACATCATCGCAAAAAGTGAATAAGGAATGATACTAAAAAAAATGCATCCATAAATCACTGCATTGCATCATAACATCATAATGTCATATAAAATCACATCATCATCACATAAGATAGAATCATTGCATCACATATAAACCATCACATATAGAGAGTAAACAACATTGCACCATGGATAAATAGAATAGAACACATAATATCGGATCAAATCATCTCATCTCATATATATATCATCAAAATAACACACTGTCATGGTATGGATCGGGATCAACTATGTATCAATCAATATAAAGTACAATCACCCACTAGGCTATCAAAAATGAGCCTATGAAATGCAAAAAGAATCATGTCTATGATCAAAATGAGCTAGCCCTACTAGCTACTCCCCTCACTAGGAGGTCTCTCTCCATGATCCTCTAGAGGCAGGTAATCTATCCGCTGGGAGAAATCTGGGACCCAGGATGCTTGAGGCATGGCCTGATGATAATGCACCCTATAATGATCTGCCTCTCAAACTACCTCCTTGTATGCTCATAGAGAAATTGTGCTCTAGGACGAGGAGGCAACCATGCTCTCTAACTGCTAGCAGAAACTCAACTCCTATGCTACTCTAAGCTTTGTAGCCTATCTTTGTTGGATAGCTTGATCTCACTCTATCTGTAGTTGGTCTCTCTCTAATGTCAATACAAAAATCTAACCATGTAGCCCCTGGACTTGTGCCTACAGCTGCTAGATGCGAGCATCCCTCTGATCAGGTGGAGGTGGTGGTGGGGGTGGCAGTGGAGGTCCCTAATCTCTCTAAGGTGGCTAATCCACCTATCTATCCTGGTCTTGTCGATCTCAATCTTGATCTCGCTAGCCCTTATCCTGATCCCCATCTCTTGGGGCATCTTGCTAAAATTTTTCATGATCGGGCTATTGATGTGGTCCACCTCCTCCTCGACCCCTATCTCCATCCCCATCCCTATGTCCTCAGTCTCCCTGGCCCTGAACTTTTCCTGCCACTCTGCCCATGGCTCTCTGTTGTGTCGATGGTGTCCCTGGCACTATCAATTTGAGAGGTGACCTGAACCAATCCCTATAAGCCTATTTAGTCCTTGCATCTGCATGGCCTTGATAATATGGCCATGACTTGGCCACCAGTTTTCTAAAGATCTGTACTACCTCATTGATGGGAATATATTGGCCCCATGAGGTCTCCCTTGTAGTACGTGCAAATATCGCAACATACTGGTCATTGAGTCTATCCTGCAGCTCACCAAAATGTCTTTGAACTCGGCTAGGCAAGTACCTCTTGACCATCATGTGCTCCTTGCCCTATATCAATCTATCCTATCTCACAAAAAAAATTATTGGGCATCATTGTACCATGTTGGCCATCCAAGGTATGGTCACCATATGAACACTCTCATATCATTGATAACCCTCCTCCAGTGAGAGATCCTGTGTTGTCCTGTGTGAGTAAAGGAGAGTCCACCTCTGTATCTCTAGATGATTGGGTCATCTAGCTCCATATCAACTATTGTTACTCTCGGACATAGCACTAGAATGTACTCCCAAGCCCAGATATGGAGGAGTGTGACCCTAGCCTCGATGGATCTGCCATCACAGTATGCAAACTCGTGTAAATCTCCATACAAAGAGGCTAGCAGTACTAGTCCCCATGCAAAGCATACTCTCTGTTTGACCATCAGCTCCTAGGCAAGCCCCCATCCTAGATTGAAGTATCAGCCACACTGATTTGATGCAATGAGTCCTAGATAGCTACTACGACCAAGAGAAATGGTGACACAACAAGCCTATAATGTTCTAACTCAATCTGATCCTCAAAAAAAAAATCTGATCCAGGCCCATCACGTCATGGCAAGCATCTCTCCTAGAATCCACATCATAGATCACTCTCACTTCAGGGATCAATAATCACAATATATGCCAGACATCCTCCAGGGTCACTATCGCCTCACCTATAGGAAAGTGAAACGATGACATCTCACTATACCATCGCTCTGCTAACGTTGTCATCATCCCTAAGTGCATCTCACTAGCGGTGCATATGCAATGTACAAAAGTACAATCACCCCTAGGTGTTCCTAGAGCCGCTCATGCATACCAACTAATCTTCCCAGAATGGAAGACCAATGCTTATGTGAATGAAGAATCTCTGACTCCTGCATCAGAAAGGTTGTGGAATCAAGTTTCATAAAAAATAGGGATCCTGTTTGGAGTTTTCTCAATTGAAATAGCAATTGTGTCATTGTTGGAAATTGCGGTGTAGTTTGGATGTTCCAAACTATGTTGTTGGAAGCTTTAAACCCCCAAACTTCACCACCGCAGCGCAGTTTGAGTGCACCTGAATTTGACCCCTGAACCCTAAATTACAAAGTGGCCCACCACGACACTATCTTCATATGCGGTTGAGTTTGGAGTTTGAATCCTAACTCCAAATTGCAATGTCACATCACTATTCGCGACGACGGCGTAGTTTAACATTGTTTGGTGCGAAATAGAATCGCTTGACCAAGTTTGACTTCCTAAGCTATTAAATGCACTCAAAAATAAAAAAATGAAGTTAGGTCAAGATGACTCACCGGTGCTCTTGTGCTGGGAAGCCTCTGGTACACTCATGCTCACTCTGAAATGTGTCATGGAAGTGGTCATTGTGGCATCTCTCGTAGGGTTCAGAGCTCAAATCACATAAATCTCTAAAGGTTGAATGTGAAAATGAATTGGAAGTGCCCCCTTGAGGCCTATTTAAGCCTAAAAGGTAGGGTTTTTTGACCCCATTTGGCTATCTAGCTAGGGTTTTGGATTCCCAAGCCCATTTTTGCCCAACCCAAGGCTGTTTTGAATCATTTTTTTGTGTTTTTACATGTTTTTTGTATCTCGGAGCCTTTCTGGACCCGTTAGGCACTTTGTCCTCTTTTTTCATGAGATCACCCAAAAATCAAAATTTTTGTCTAATCTCTCGAGGGGGTAGTATATTGACATGTTTCTTCTTGCATGGCAGCAGTGGGGCAATTTTGAAAATTATATTTTTTTTTGAATTTTGATTGAAATAGTTTATTCTTTGAACCAACACAACAAGTACTTTGCTTCAAAGAGGGGCAAAATGTAGACATGGAAAATATACTGACACACTTGATCCTAATTACTAACATTGTTACATCCTGAATCATCTTTTTGGCTAATCATTTAATCAAATAACCCTTATTTGATTAAATTCATCACCTTTCATCCCTTAATTAAATAAATCAAATTTATCTAATTAAGTTGTCATCTCCTATTAATTAAATAAATCAATTAACCCTTTGATCTCTATTTAATTGAATAATTCATTTTATTTGATGAAATATCTAAAGTCATTCTATTAAATTAAATCAATCTTTATTTAATTTAATCTAACATCATCCCTCTTTAATTGAATAAATCAAAATCTTTATTTGATTAAATCTAAACCATATTCCTCTCAACTTTGATTTAAATCAATCCAAAAATATAAATCAATTTGTCACATCAACTAATCTCTTATTAAATTAATCAAATCTTGATTGATTTAATCCTAATCATCTAAATCCTCTAGATTTTGCAACTTGCACCAATAAATCATTTCTTTGATTTATTAATTCCCCTAATTACTTTCAACATGGCATCAAAAGGGAATATTCCTCCAAGTTTGAAAATCCCTCCAAATGGATTTGTCCTTCCAACAAGGCATTCATTTCCTCTTACATGTCCTTGTGCATTGAGCCAAGTGGCCTTTAATTCATTCCTTTCTCCCTCCAACATGTCGTTTCAAAATTTTGAAATTTGACCTAATATCATTTATTGTGCACATTCATCAAAATGTGCTCCTCCTTCCCCTGTTCACATCTTGAAAAGTGGCACTTGGCCATTGGATGTTGAATAATCCCACATTCATCCCTTTTGCCTCATTCTTAAACATTCTCGTCTATAAATAAGAGGATTTTCTTTGTATTTTGGTTCCACAACTTAGAGAAAAGTTGCTATCTTCATATTTGGAGAAAACTTATCCATTTCCATAGCATTTTCCATCATCATAGTTAGGTTATTGCAGATTTCATCAAGGAAGCACATTGTTCATCATCATCAAGTGGATCAATCTTCACCAAGCTTGCAAAGGAGTTGGAAAAGGGACAATTTAATAGCTTTTCTTGTTTTTTTCTTCATTTTCTTTACTATTTTGAGCATTGTAGATGAATTGCATGGGGAATATTAGTTCTAATTTGCATATAGATCTAATATTGTGTTTGTTTGCTATGTTTGTGTAGGTCTAGGATTGGGGTTCACACTAGTAGCATGATGAAAGATCAAAGTACCAAAATGCCAAAATAATATTTTCCAAGTGTTTTCCAAGTGTGTTTGAATGTCAAGTGTTTTGATGTCAAGTTGCCAGGTTTGACGGTGTCAAATGCTAAAGTTGGTAGGTTTGATGATGTCAAGTTGTTGAATGTCAGAGTTGCCAAATTCAGAAAGGACATGTTGGAACTATAAAAATATGATGTTTTTACATGTTGATTTTACTCACAAACTTCTAGATTTGGTCCTACCGTGTGCATTTTTCACCCATATCTTGCCATATTACCCCATACAATCCATTGAGTCATGCATTTTTCACATTCTGGTTCCTATTGGCATGACAATATTAGGGTCTCCTCGATCCATTCTTCTGCTTGTAAACGTCTGTGTTGCCTATCGACAAGATGTTTCCTGTGTCTCAGTGATTGGAGTTTACTCACAAGCAGTTATTGGCATGACTTTCATGTTTTTTTGGTGACAAAGGAAAGGTATATCGGCATAGGTATTTTCATCTATGTGAGGTCTCCCCGAATGGGTCAGGTCTCACCAACTTGCGCATATGAGGATTTATCAGTGGAGTTAGGTGGTATCGACATTATGTCTCGGCGAGTATCTTTTGTCTTGCCAACTGACAGTTGAAGAATTGTCTTATCGGCATAGGTTAAGATCTTCGGTGGAAGTCATAGCGAGGTATATATGTCTCACCAACGGATTACTAAAGGTTTCTATTGAACGACTTTTGGTGAGAGGTGTTCTATTGGTAAGAGGTCTTAGCGAGTGACCTTCGGTCTCACCGATGGAAAACAAGCGGACTCTATCGATATGAAAGTAATATTGTCTTGGTGAATAGGTGTGAGCTTGGGGCTTTCGGTATAACAATATAATCTACAAGAGGTCTCCTCGAGAGCTCTAAGTTACAGCGACATATATGGGACTGATGGACTCGTCGGCAAGAAGAAACATGTGTCACGGTGACTCAAAATGGATGAGGACTTTCAGTGAGACATAATGATCTGCAAGAGGTCTTCCCAACATCATAAGGCTACAGTGAAGCAGATGAAGCGAAGGGGGGATATTTCGGTAAGAAACTTCATGTGTCTCAGCGAATGGAAAGCACATAAAGATATGCATATCAGTAACACTTGTGGTGGTCAACGAGAGGTTTCCCCGATATCACAAGGCTCTAGCGAAACACAAAGGAAACATGTGGATACTTCTTGACTTCGTCATAGCGAACAAATGGTCATGGTGAAAGTGAACAACACAAAGAACAAAGGAATGCAGGATGACTAATGATTGACGATTGAATTTCCTTCGACATACTTCCTGGTTGTCTCAGTGACTGTTCCATTGGTGATTAACTATTTTCAAATGTTGTGGCCAATGTGTGAATTTCTAAAATACCATTGTAGGCCGACATGAATTTGAAGCGATATGTTTCCTAATCCTAGTGTATAAATATGCACTCCTGATTGTAATTGAAGGATCAGATTTTACATTAGATTTTAGATTAGATTAGGAATGGACATAGTAGAATAAAGTTCTCATTCCAGATACTATGTTGCATGCTTTCAAATGGCGATTTCAATGAAATTTAGCTGGTGTGACTGTTTATTTTTGGTATCAATTGTATGCTCAGTTTATTGAAAAGTATTGCTAAGTTGTCTCCAAGTTGATTCTTTCTGGTTATTTAAATTGAAGTAACAAGTTTATTTCCAATTTATCAGTGCACATTTGCTATATCTATGTGATTAATCTATTGGTTCTCTCAAGTAGAGATTAAATCCTTTTTGTTGATCACAGTAATCAGGGGGAATTCATCTGGATTATTAAAGTAGAGCTTAGTGGTCAAAATCTTGCATGTTTATACAAGTTATAAACAAATCATATGCCATCAATTTGATTTTCTGCCAGAATAAGTTCCCCACTTTTGTTTCATCTGACTCCACATACCCAACAAGGCACTGGTCTCTACATTTCATCATTTTGAATTCATTTAGTTTCTTTATATCTGTTAATTGAGCATTTTAGGATTTAGATTATAAGATTACTATTTTCTATCAAGTTTGATTTTATTTGTTCACTTCCATCTGCCATTGTGAACAAATCATTGTGCAAGGAGGATAATCATAAGTTAAGCCTATCCAATTCAGAAAGGTACACCCACCTAGGTTTAGCAACACCTGAAGAGTAGAAGGTTGAGTTCTCTTGACCTTGTCTATTACCCTAAAACATATCAAGAGATTGGCAGCCTCTTGAGGTATCTTTTACCTGTGTTTTTTAGAGCTATCAAATTGGTGACTCTACTGGGGATTACATCAAAAAAATTGGTTGAAGACCATCATATAGAGTTAGTGAAGAAAAAGTTGTAATTTGAGAAGTTTAGAAAAGGTGATTCTACTGGGAGAAGATCAGAAATAGTTATTTCAAAAAAACAATCATTTTGCTACTTTTGGAAAAGTAGGTGGCGACTCTAAATTTTTTTTTTTGATGAAGGATGGAATTTGTGTATGGAACAAAATCTCCACAATTTTCAAAGCAAGTAAATGCCTATCTAGTCCCTCTTGGACAAAGATTGATAAGTTATCAAGAATGTCAATGTGATCAATGTCAAGTGCAACACAACTCTAGCCCACTTGGAGATGTCAGTCAGAATCTGCAACAAGGTATGTATCAAAACCAACAATCTAATGAATATTTCAAAAATATTTTGGATGACTTTCTTGGTAGAAGGAGATATAGAGGAGAATCTGGGTACTCTTTGCTCTATAGAATGACTGATATTTGTAAGAAAATACCTATTAAATTCCCACCTAGTAGGTTTGACATCATTCCGCAGTTCATGAAAGTGTATGAGCCAAACCTAGTTTATTGGCCTGAATCATACATACCAATTTATTTAGATCAACTAGTTCAATGGGTTGATATTGTAGACATGAAAAGATATGAAGATAATTGTGACATCATTGATGAAGATAGAGATATTGATCAAACAATGCGGCAAATAGAAGATAAGACATGTGCAAGTTAGAATGACTCATGTGATAGCTTGCATGATGAAGATGAAGGTACAAGATATCTCTCTTGCATAACATATTGTGACAGGGAAAGCAGTGTGTTATGATGGATCCAGTGAGTATTCAGATTGTGAAGATGAACCTGAGGATTTTGATCTGTAGTCAAGAATAGCAAGTATATAGTACCTCTAGCTGCAGTTGGAAGCCATGAGGACATGTTCGATGAGGAAGAGGTTTGTACATTTAAAAATAGTTCCCAAGTTTCTTTAAGCCCATTGCATGATGAAGATTTAAAAGAGGATCAGATGATGTTTTGCAAAAGTTTTCCCAAGAATGAATTTTAGGTATTTTCAGATCTACTTGATGTTGAGCAAAAGGTATTTTTGGATAAACAGGGGGATGTGTCAAGTTATGGAATAAATGACTGTGCTGGTAATGATTCTGATTTTTCATTCTCACATGAACCTGGGCCTCTTTTTGATGATGACAAAAGTGAAGAATACAACTATAGCAATGAAAATGTAGAAGCATGTTCACTTAGCAGTGAGCAAATTTCAGATTTGCTGACTCTTGAATATCAGAGATATACACATGAAGGTGATTTTGAAGTTTTGTGTCCAGCTTACATTTGTTTTGACAGTGAAAGATCTTTGTGTAAAGATTCTTATGACTCCCTGTGCATTTCTTGGAATGATGGTGAGACCTTTGGTGTTGATCAAAGGTCTATTTCCATTCAAGATGAGGTATGTGATTTTGAAATTTCTAAATCATGTGAAGAAGATGTTTATTTGTATGCCAAGGATGATAGAATTCCAGCTTTGATTGGTTCACACATGCTTGATAATAAGGATATGAGTCATGATCCAGTGTTGTCTCCGAATATAGATACTGAAGAGGTGTAAAAGGTTTTAGATTTGTTTGTTTCAGACAATGTTGGTTTGATAGAATTTTTTGATTCTCATGAAAAGTACTTTGATGGTGAATTTTTAATACAACTGAAAGAATGTTTCACAATTCATAACAGTGAGAGAGATAATATAAAATTTTGTGTTTCATATGCATGCATTTTGAATGTTTAAAATAACAGGGGTTTGTCCCATGATGATGAAGAATTTGAACTACAGGCTGTTGTAGGAATTTTGGGCCAAACCGAGCATGATGATACTCTAAGAACTTGCAATAACAGTGACAGGAAAGATTTCATGAGTATCTTCAAGAAGAATCTAATGAACTCAAGACAAAACTAGGTATTTGACAAGGGAAAGTATGGTTTGAGTTTTAGATCGTAACAGCTCAGAAAAAACGATGATGAATCACAGAGGATTAAGGGTTTCCAGTGCATGGACAACTCTTGCTTATCCTCTTTAAAATTATTTTCCATGCATAGTAGTTTAGGGTTTTGGTTCACCTCCATCTTTCATTCATTTTGCATTCATTCCATCATGCTATTTGCCCTTTTCCATTTTGATGATTTTGTGTTTGGTCTGGTTTGCTCACCCAAAGATTTGGATCCTTGCAATGACCTTACTATCATTCATCCCCAGATGGAGCCACTATTGGAACTATAAAAATTTGATGTTTTTACATGTTGATTTTACTCACAAACTTCCAGATTTAGTCCTACCGTGTGCATTTTTCACCCATATCTTGCCATATTGCCCCATACAATCCATTGAGTCATGCATTTTTCACATTCTGGTTCCTATCGACATTATAGTATTAGGGTCTCCCCAATCCATTCTTCTTCTTGTAAACATCTGTGTTGCCTATTGGCAAGACGTTTCCTATGTCTTGGTGATTGGAGTTTACTCACAGGAAGTTATCGGCAAGACTTTCATGTTGTTTCAGTGACAAAGGAAAGGTATATTGGCATAAGTATTTTCATCTGTGTGAGGTCTCCCCGAATGGGTTGGGTCTCACCAACTTGTGCATATGAGGATTCATTAGTGGAGCTAGGCAAGATCGACATTATGTCTCGGCAAGTATCTTTTGTCTTGCCGACCGACGGTTGAAGAATTGTCTTATCGGCATAGGTTAAGATCTTCGGTGGAAGTCATAGCGAGGTATATATGTCTCACTGATGGATTAATAAAGGTTTCTATTGAATGACTTTTAGTGAGAGGGGTTCTATTGGTAAGAGGTCTCGGCGAGTGACCTTCGGTCTTGTCGATGGAAAATAAGCAGACTCTATCGATATGAAAGTAATATTGTCTTGGTGAATAGGTGTGAGCTTGGGGATTTCAGTATAACAATATAATCTACGAGAGGTCTCCCCGAGAGCGATAAGTTACAGTGACATATATGGGACTGATGGAATCGTCAACAAGAAGAAACATGTGTCATGGCAACTCAGAATGAATGAGGACTTTCGGTGAGACATAATAATCTACAAGAGGTCTTCCCAACATCATAAGGCTACAATGAAGTAGATGAAGCGAAGGGGGGATATTTTGGTAAGAAACTTCCTGTGTCTCAGTGAATGGAAAGCATGTAAAGATATGCATATTGGTAACACTTGGGATGGTCTACAAGAGGTTTCCCTGATATAACAGGGCTATAGCGAAACATAAAGGGAACATGAGATACTTCTTGACTTCAGCATAGCGAACAAATGGTCATGGCAAAAGCGAATGACACAAAGAATAAAGGAACGCAGGATGACTAACGATTGACGATTGAATTTCCTTCGACATACTTTTTGGTTGTCTTAGCGACTGTTCCATTAGCGATTAACTATTTTCAAATGTTGTGGCCAACGTGTGAATTTCTAAAATACCATTGCAGGTTGACATGAATTTGAAGTGATATGTTTCCTGATGCTGGTGTATAAATATGTACTCCCAATTGTAATTGAAGGATCAGATTTTACATCAGATTTTAGATTAGATTAGGAATGGATAGAGTAGAATAAAGTTCTCATTCCAGAGACTATGTTACATGCTTTCAAATGGCAATTTCAATGAAATTCAGCTAGTGTGGTAGTTTATTTTTGGTATCAATTGTATGTTGAGTTTATTGAAAAGAATTGCTAAGCTGTCTCCAAGTTAATTCTTTCTAGTTATTTAAATTGAAGTAACAAGCCTATTTCTAGTTTATCAGTGCACATTTGTTGTATCTATGTGATTAATCTATTGGTTCTCTCAAGTAGAGATTAAATCCTTTTTGTTGATCACAGTAATCAAGGGGAATTCATCTGGATCATTAAAGTAGGGCTTAGTGGTCAAAATATTGCATGTTTATACAAGTTATAAATAGATCATATGCCATCAATTTGATTTTCTACTAGAATAAGTTGCCCACTTCTATTTCATCTAACTCTGCATACCCAACAAGGCACTAGTCTCTGCATTTCATCATTTTGAATTCATTCAGTTTCTTTATATCTGTTAATTGAGCATTTTAGGATTTAGATCAAAAGATTGCTATTTGCTATCAAGTTTGATTTCATTTGTTCACTTCCATCTACCATTGTGAACAAATCATTGTGCAAGGAGGATAATCATAAGTTAAGTCTGCCCAATTCAGAAAGGTACACCCACCTAGGTTTAGCAGCACCTGAAGAGTAGAAGGTTGAGTTCTCTTGACCTTGTCTGTTACCCTAAAATGTATCAAGAGATTGGCAGCCTCTTGAGGTATCTTTTACCTGCATTTTTGAGAGCTAATAGGACACATCCTAAATAATGTTGATGTCGAGAGGATTGATCCTCAAATGTCAAGAGGATCCCTCAAAATGCCAAATGAAAGTGACAATGCCTAGGAAGGACACATCCTAAGTAGGCCTAGAATTTGACGGCCACCCCTATCTATCATATGAAAAATTTGTGATGGTTTGTTCATTTACATGCCTGTCACTTTACCCTTTATGAAAAAATTTAACTGTCAAAAAATATTTTAAGTTATATTTTTTTATATAAAATCTTTTATATTAAAATATTATGGATTTTATTAATCATACATATTAAATATGATTTTTTTTTTATAAATTTCTATTTTTAATGTAACAGAAGTAATTTGATTTTTTTAAATATTATGTATCGTATAAATTAAATAAGTATTTTTTATAGGAATCATAATTCTTAAAAATACCAAATAAACAATAAAAAATATAATAATTTGATACAAACCTTCATTATATAATTTGTATATATTTAAACACTAAAAATAACTTTTGGAAAGGAAGAAACTATTTTCTTTTATTATTTTTAAATTGAGATGCAAAAATTAATGATGCATTACATAGAAAATAAACAAAAATAAATGTTATCAAAGGTTAAGAACTCTTCTTGACTTTGTATTCTTCAATATTTGATATACTTTATTCCAATTTACATCACTTTCTTGAGGTCCATTTAAAGACACTCTCATTAATGCATCCAATGTATCCAAACCCAACTTTGACTTTCTAACATCTTTGATGATGTTTTGCTTTGAAAATCCTTTTTCACAATCAACAGTACTTGCAAGAATAGTAAGCACAGCTTGCCATAACTTCATCATATGAGGATAGATTTTATGCCAATATTCTGTGTTACGAAAGAATCACTATAAATTGTTGTTGAAAAAACAAGTTACAATGCTATAAAATAAATGCTTTGAAAAAACAATGAATTTGTGTTATGTTATTCATAAGGATATCCTATATATATTAAAAAAAATCTAAGATTAGAAAATATTGATAATTAGAAATAAATCTAAAAATCTTAAATTTATTACTAATTGTAACAAGAAGTTTCTAAATTATGTAGAAAATAAATCTTGTTAAAATATTCAAAAAGTTAAAAATCAATTATTCTATTTTGAAAAGATTTTTTTGAATTAATATATATTTTTATAATAAATATTATAAATCATATATTAATAAAAAGCAATGATAACTATTAGTAAAAACTTCAAAATCTTAAAAAAATTAGAAAGAACTATATTAAATCTTGAAAATATTCTATTTTCGATAGATTTTGAATTAATAAATATATTTATAATAAATCATATATATTAATATAAAGTGAAATTAGAAAGAATTATTCTAATTCTAAACTAATTTATATTTTTATCAAACATTATTATATATATATACAATAAATTTTTATGGTTTAATAATAATTTTAAGTGTTATATTTACGGTTATATAAAAATATAGCAAGTCAAATAATACGGTCTAATAACTTTTTAAGTTGTAATATATGGTCCAAAATGCAAAAAATGGTCAAATAGACCATCAAATTCCAGGCCTGATCCTAAGGCACAAGTAAATGACAAAGGTGATCCTTCAGAAAGACACATCTAAAGAATAACCAAGAGTTGATAGTTTGACTAGTTGTGACTGATTTTGACTAAAGTTGACTGAATTTGACTTTTGTTGATAGAATTGACTACATGTCAATGTTGACATGATGATATGATTGTCCTAGTTTGTTGTAGGAGTTTTTCTGCTTTTAGGATAACCTATTTGACTTGAAGACATTAGATGTGTGTGCCAGTGCAATGTTATGAACCCTAATGATCTGACCTAGTGTGGCCTCATGGGCTTATCAACAGATGACCTTGCCTACATACACTCAGAGACCTCATAGTTCGACATGACCAATGACTTTGTGTTGATGAAAAAAGATTGAGTCATGATTTTATTTTGACAAACCTAAAAGGATGGACCTAATGTCTTAGGGGCCCAAAAATGAGATTTTCCTATGTAGCAAATGCATAGAGACAACATAGTTTGACAAATGACAAAGATTGACTGACATGACTGACTTAATAAGATACAACTCTATTTTTGTGTTTTTGCCATATTTTTATTTTTTTTGTATTTCTTCAGGACATTTTTTGATTTTTAGGTATCTTTTCAAGACATTTTTCAATTTTAAGTCTTTTTTCCAGCACATTTTATGATTGGAAGAACCATGGGTGATACCTACTACAGTCAAATGATAAAGTAATGCCCCCAGTCAGGTCTCAAACTAGCCAAGTTTGAAGAATGCAGAAAAGACATGCTTGGGGTGATAGATGGAGGGTATGTAGGGCTTGATGTCAATCGTTGTCAGGCATGAAAGAAATGGCAGGTTTGCACGATGGGGTGTCATGGCTCATGATGATGTTAAAAAAGTGGTTGATTATTATGGACTAAGGTAGATAGAGTGAAAATAGATGGAAAAGCAAAGATCGATTATGCATGGCACCTGTTTTCCAGGTTTTCACTATGGTACTTATCCAAAGCGCCTATTTACCAGGTTTTCACTATTGGACGAATTATTTCTCTTTAATATTTTTGTCATTTTTTGATTTTTTTTTTGGTGTCACCAAGATGCCTATTTGCCAAGTTTTCATCAGGGTGATGATTTTTTATGTTTTTCATTTTTTTTGTATTTTTTATGGTTTTCAACTAGACTTTCTAATGCTATGCATAGAACTTTCAAAGATGTAGACTATTGATAGGCTCTATCAATTTTTCATTGTATGGAATGGCTAGTTGATATGCTCCATAACCAAAAGAGGACATGATGACATAAGGACCCGACCAATTAGGTTCAAACTTTCCATGTTTTTCTCTGTCGGACTAATTCTTAGGATTTTGCATGAGGACCAAGTCACCAATATCAAACTTTTATACCATAACCCTCTTGTTGTAATTGCAATAGAGACGGTTTTGATATGCCTGCAAGTGATTTAAGACATTTTGTCTTCATTCCTCTAACATGTTCAGCTCATGCAGTGGTGACTGTCTATATTCTTCATCATCAATCAAACCCTTCAGGGAGACTTGCAAAGAAGGAATTTTGACCTTGATGGGAAAGATGGCTTCAAATCTAAATACTAGGGAAAATGGAGTGGCTCCTATAGGCATGTGGATGCTGTTGTGGTAAGCCCATAGAGTAGGGTTGAGTTGGATGTGCCAGTCACGACCATCATCATTGACTGTCTTCTTAAGAATTTTGATGATGGTTTTATTGGATGCCTCAGCTTGATCATTTCCTTGTGGGTAATATGGCATGGAGAAATGATGTTGGATGTGGAAGCATTCACACAACTCACAAATGTCTTGATTTTTGAAAGGACATCCATTGTCTGTGATAATGGATTGCGGAACACCATATTGGTAGATCATGTAGTTGAGGATAAATTTGGAAATTTTTTTGATCCACTTAGTGAAGTACTCAGTGGTGATGATAATGAATTTATGGCCATTGGAAGAGGTAGGATCGATTTTTCCCATGAGGTCAAGTCCCCATTGTGTGAAGGGCCACAAAGAAGCAATTGGCCGAAGTTCTTGTGTTGGTGCATGAATCAAATCACTATGTATCTAACATTGGTGACATGTTCTGACAAATTCAAGTGCATCATTTTCCATAGTTGGCCAATAATACCCAAGTCTCATGATCTTCTTAGCTAAAGTAGGACCACTTGAATGAGATTCATATATACCCTCATGTATGTCGCATAAGGTTGTTTGTGATTCATCAATTTCAAGACATCGAAGAAGGGTATTGTGAAAGCTTTGGCATTATAGGGTGTCACTGATGATGGTGTATTGGGTGGCCTTATGGATAAAGGATTTTCATTAGTTGTTGGATAGGTTGGGAGGAAGGTTCTAGGATTGGAGATAGTCATAGATGTCTTGATACCATGGAGAATTGGGACCAACAAGCTCGAAAACCATCTCTAACTCTAGAATTTCATATACAAGAACCAAAAGTTGTTCCACCAAGAACTCAAATTGAGGCATGTTGCTTGGAATGTCAAGGGATACCATTGTAGCCATTGTGTTTGTAGCCTTTTTTTGTGCCCTCGGGACTTGCTCAAAAGTTAGCATGTGGAAATATGTCTGGAATCTGTCAACCATTCACTTGTAAGGCAATAATTTCTTGTGTCATATTCACCATTGACCTGGTTGATGACCAACTGATAATCTCCATAAACATGAAGTGTTTTATGTTAGAAACCAAGATCTAAAATGCAAACCAAAAAATAACCTTCCACAAAGAGAAAAACAAAAAAGCAAGAGCTATTGCAAAAAGATGTGCAACATAATATTATTCAGGAATTATTAATTAAAAGATATGATTTGCTTTATAAAAGCAAAGATGAATAACCCTAATCTTATCTTGAGCAACAAGATAGCTCAACAAGATAAGGATGAGAATAATTAACCTAGGAATTAAATATTACCTAAGTAAAGTTATGCAAGTGTAATTAAATATTAATTACGCTAACACCCCCCATAAGTGCAACTTAGGGAGACTAAAAAAGGATGCACCTAAAACTAAGATGAATGCAAGAAAGCATGAATGGGTCCCGACAACAAGGCCTGATCAAGTACCTAAGTACAAATGCAATAATGAGGTAGAGAAGGAAAACCCAGTGGGACAAAACCCCCCTACAATGAGATGACTATTGCAAAGAAGTACTGGAAGAACACTGTGAAGTAACACTACAATCGCAATCTAACAAGCAAAGAAAGATACTTTTGTCTACAAAAAATAAAAAATGGAATCATAATAATGTGACAGTAGGCCTGATGCCACGAAATATTGGAAAACTCAAAAACTGGAACCCTGGAATCTATGAAGCAACAGTAGATGAAATGATGACATAATCTAGAAACCATGTATCTTGATGCCGATGCCAAACTATGACTAAAACTCTTCCATAGGAACAAGTACCATGAAGATTCTGGAACATTAACCATAAAAAACATGCCCCTCAAACTGAGATGGATCCAATGCAGATCATTAACCATAGGCTCTCAATCTAAAGTGTGAACCAATGTGAATCTGATATGTGTCAAGCAAGATAAGATGTGGCCAAAAGAAACTAAGAAACCAGATATAACCCATGTGAGTTATCATCAAATCAAGACGGAGATGGAGATCAAAGTGCATTCACTCTCTAATCAGATTATTATGCAAGAAATCCCCCCAATAGAACTTTATCTCAGTTCATTTATTACAATAACCCAATAATTGTTAAAGGAGATAATGAAATACACGCATAAATAGAAATTAAGAATAGACCTTAGATCTGTGTAGAGGACTGAACCAACTTTCCAACGCCGTAAGAATGATGAAAAAAGGATCACCAAGTCAAAAGATATGCCCTCCAGAGTGAAAACAACAACATCTAAGTTCAAAGACCTGAAAAATAAATCTAGAGTAAAATCATAAGAATTCACCTTCATCATTGGATTGGCATCAGAATCAGATTTCCAATGGTATCTCATTTGCAAAAAAAGGACACCGTATGCAAAAGTTATGCCCGATTTTGTAAAGTGCTCCAGAAAGGCCAATCTAGCCTACAGGCTGCCCTGGGGGCTAAAAAAATAAGCCTCTGGTCACATGTAGGACCAGGGGCCTAATGACTAGGGGCTAGGGCAGAGCCCCTGGTTGCCCATATGATCACTGGTGTGTAGAAGGGTTCAGCCAAGGGCTGGGCGCATAGTGCTCGGTCCCCCATGTGACCGTTGCCAACAAAGGAGGAGCCCGCAAGGGCTATGTGCATAGACCGGCCAGCAGTGGAGGAGGTGGCGCCACCCAGTTTCCACTGGGTAGCATGGTAGTGGCACCCTTGTTCTGTGCGGGGAGCATAGGAATTTAAAAAGAAAATTAATTTTTTTGAGAATCATGCCTCGGGATGCATGTTGGGGAGGCCGTACGACCCCCCAAGCAAAAAAATGTTGCCTTCTAGATCAACTGCACCAAATTCAAAGAAACAATAGGCATTCTTAGGGTTTTTGGCCACTGTGAACATGATGGTGACCTCCGTTTGTGCTGAAGGTGCCCTGAAAAATTAGCTACCCCTATAACTTGCAAAAAATCTTCGAGCTTGAAATCCTCACAGATCTAACAAACAATGACCAAAATCTACAAAATAAAAGCCAATCCTAAATTTTTCCAGCACTCTGAATGCAATGGTGAAGCTTGATATGATCCAAAATGCCTCATAAATGAACTCAAGGCATGATACCCTCGAGGAATCTCAAACGAACTTTGTGATTATTTTCTCAAAAATTCTGAGAAGGGGTTGCAAATCAAGGCTCTGATACCATGTTAGAAACCAAGATATGAAATGCAAACCGGAAAATAACCTTCCACAAAGAGAAAAACAAAAAAGCAAGAGCTATTGCAAAAATATGTGCAACATAATAATATTCAGGAATTCTTAATTACAAGATATGATTTACTTTATAAAAGCAAAGATGCATAACCCTAATCTTATCTTGAGCAACAAGATAGCTCAACAAGATAAGGATGAGAATAATTAACCTAGGAATTAAATATTACCTAAGTTATGCAAGTGTAATTAAATATTAATTACACTAAAATTTCAATTTTCCATTTTATGGCCATTCTGAATCCTGTAACAAGTGCCTCATATTCTACAATGTTATTTGTACATGGAAAAGAAATGGGGAATGATTTAGGGATGGAATTTCCTGGCGGCGTGATAAACAATATTCTTGCTCATGAGCCATGACTAGTATGGGACCCATCAAAGTGTAGCCTCCAAGGTGATTTAGGTTTTGTATGAAATATGGACTCATCAAGAAAATTTTCTACTAATGGATCATCGCCTTGTATAGGTGTGTCTGCCAGTTGATCTTCTATCACTTGTCCCTTTATATCCTTTCATTCCACATATTGAATGTCATACTCACTCAAAATCATGACCCACTTTGCCAAATGTCCCGTCAATGTTGCACGACTCAGAAGATATTTTAGGGGATCAATATTTGCTACGAGATGTGTCTTATGATTCAACATGTAGTGTCTTAATTTTTGAGCAACAAAGACAACTAATAGACAAGCACATTCAATGGATGTATAATTTAGCTCATATCCAACTAGTGTGCAACTGATGTACTATATGGCCCTTTCCTTTTCATCATGGTTGTTTTGTGCCAGTAATGCCCCCAATGTTGAAGTTGTTGTAGAAATGTATAGAATCAAATGTTTTCCTTTGATTGGTGGCATTAAAATAGGTGGTGACAATAGATAATCATTTATTAGGTGGAAGGCCTCTTAAAATTTATCAGTCCACACAAAGGGGATATCTTTGCATAGGAGGTACTGAAATGGTTGGCACTTGTCTGCTAGTTGTGTTATGAAATGTGTGATAGATTATAACCTACCTTGCAATGTCCTAAGTTCACTTATCCCTTTTGGGGGAGGCATGTCTAATATTGCTTTCACTTTGGGCGGATTGAGTTCAATGCCTCTATGAGAAACTACATATCCCAAAAAATTTCTTGATATTACACCAAAGACACATTTCTTGGGATTCAAGTGGACTTTGTATTCTTCTAATCTCTTGAAGATTTTTTCTAACACATTCAAGTGATCTTTGCATGTCAAATATCTTTCCAAAAGTTCATCCACATAATCTTCCATTAGCTTGTGCATCATGTCATGGAATATTGTTGTCATAGCTCTTTGATAGATGGCACCTGTATTCTTGAGACTAAAAGGCATGACGTTCCAATAGTATGTACCCCAAGGACATGTGAATGTTGTTTTATGCTGATCTTTAGGGGAAATATAAATCTGATTATAACCTAAGAAATCATCCATGAGGGACAACATCTCATATCCTGCTATAAGATCAACTATAATGTCTATGTTTGGTAACGAAAATTCATCCTTTGGACACGCTTTATTTAAGTCCCAAAAAATTGTGCAGATGTGGATTTGACCATTTGGCTTTATGAATGGAATTAGATTGGATATCCATTTAGCATAGCCTATTAACAGTATGAACCCCACATCCAACAATTTCTTAAGTTCTACTTTGACTAACAAAGTGATTTGAGGGTGCATTTTACACAACTTTTATTTTACTGGCTTGGCATCTGGAAGTAATGGAAAATGGTGCAAGACTAATTCTAGATCCAACCTAGGCATATCAACATATGACCATGCAAAATTAATCTTACGCTTTGAAAAGAATTTGTGGAATTCAGGTTTCTCTTCTTCTGTCAAGGATGTTTCAAAGAGGAATATTTTGGGATCTTCTGTTGTATCTATATTGACTTCCATGGTGTCCTCTATGAGCATTTCTAATTTTTCCTGAGTCACAAGGAGAAATTCTAGTCCTCCATCTTTGGGTGCCTCAGAAAGGTTTTCACCTATAGATACGTCCTTTATTTTTTATTTTTAATCGTCAGAAGTTTCCTTTCGGTTTTCACCTAAATATGTGTCATTTTTTATTTTATTTTTATTTTTCATTTTATGACTAAAGGACGAAAGAGTTTCCCCGAAGTAAGCTAGACAATCTAGGTCAATAGCAAATCCATCCTTGTGATCTCCACTTGGTATGCCCTCACACAATCCCATGAATTCTGCAATGGCCTCATCATTATGAAATATGTCCATAGCTAGTGGGCCTTGTTGATCCCAATCAATTAATTATGGTTATACTAAGGAAATACCATTATCAATATTGGTGAATGGTGGGGAGGATGTAGAAAGCATGCAAATAGATTTAGAGAGGTTAAAGATAAAATTGTCATCATCCAACTCCCAACTAGATTCTATCCAATATTCTCCTTCGCTTGATTCATACTCATTGTCAAAATAAGGGACAAATGCACTGGCATTGGGGTCGGTAGTGTCATGTGGCGAGTTGAATGAATCCAAGTGAAGGTCACTACTGTCAGATGGTTGGATGGGTATGTTGGGGTTATGGCCAATGGGATTAGAAGATGATTCAGAATTATCATTATTTCTTGGGAAAAGAGTTTATCCCAGTCTTCTCATTTCCTTGGTATCTTAGGATTGTCATTATCCTGTGCTAGATCAATCTTAAACATTTTCCAAAAAATTTCTTCAAATGTAGGTTCTCCAGGTTCAAGGAACAATTCATCAAGGCAACAATCACTTAGGGATCTTTGGGAGCCAAATTTCCCATTCATGGGAGTCAGTTTCAGTAAAGGATTCCTCAATAGTCTGAACACATTTTGAAGCATTCATGCTCTCACTCGAAAGTACATAGGTACATCGATCATCATTTTTTAGTAGACCATACCCTAATCCAAGATGTTTGGGTCTTTCAGAAGGCATTATTGCTTCAAGCATTCCAGTTTTATTTCTACCAAGGCCACTAGTTCCATCATAGCCTTTGTCATATATCTAAACTGGTAATGAGGATTATCTTCAGCTTGGTCCTTATAAATCCATGTTGAGAGGTCTTCAATGTCTTATTTTCTCATTTCTTCCCATTTTATAAAAATTTATGTTGGAGGAACTTTGAAGATTTCTTTAGGTTCCATTCTAAAACAAGGTCAACCATATGCCTTAGGAGACTTGGGTATTTTGGTGATACAATAGGCCGTGTTTATTTTATACTCTCCACATCCTTGGTCCTGGATCTTGACATTGGAATTAGTGTTAGGAACAAAGGAGGATGGTGTGGTGAAAGTGGAAGGAGTGGAAGTGGATTATTTGGAAAGCGTGGATGGGTCAATGAATTTGGAAGAAGAGGAATTGGGAGCCTCTCGGTTGATGGGTACTTGATGTTCTGAAATACCCCTTAGATTGTTGCAATACTGAAAGGGATTGAGGTCTTCATATATGGCAATTTTTTATGTCATCAAAGGGAAACTTCAGGAATTGGTGGTAGGTGGATGGAATGGCTTTGAGGGAATGAATCCAAGGTCATCCAATCAAGATGTTATAGGTTAATTCAAGATCCAAGACTTGGAAAGTTGTGTCTACAATGACTAGCCCAACTCTAATAGGAAGAGTGATAACACCTCGAGAGGAACGTTCTTCATCATCATATGCCTTGATAACAACGCTCTTTGTAGTGTCTACGCAAGCATCAAAGAAGCTTAGAGCCTCACCTAGTTTTAAGGAGCATATATTATGTCCTGCTCTTCCATCTACTAAAAATGGTCTGACCTTGTGTTTATGGATAAAGACTTCAATGTGTAATGCATCGTTATGATTGGACTTTGGTGATGAATAATCTTGGTTTGAAGATGTTACATGATGGGGTGTAGTGAGGTATCCCACCATGGATTCAAACTAGTTGACATCAATGTCTTGAGGGATAAAGGACTCTTGGAAGGTTTTTTCAATTATAGCCTTATGCATAGGAGAGATGCGTAGCAACTCAAGTATAGAAATTTGGTCAAGTGTTTTTCCTAGTTGGTCAATAAGGTTGAAATTTCCCTTAGGTTGCAATTGCTTGGTGGATGGAAATGATTGTGATTGCTTAGCAGATGGACTGGGTATCATAATTTTTTGCTGCCTAGGGGGAGGAGGACAAGCTATAGTGACTTTTCCACCATAGGTAGTGACATTGCATTCAGGTGCTCTTTTGATAGTGATGGTATTGACGTATTCGTCAACAACCCATAAGTGATTAATAATAGGTCCACCAGAATAGTGAAAGGCAGTGTGGGTATAGTTGGCACAATTATTATTTTTCTTAGGACCTTATGTGGAGGGATTATTCGAACCATGGTCCTACAGTGGGTTTTTGTGAATAGTATGGTCTACATTTGACACAAATTATGGTCCACCCAATTCGATTGTGTGATTTTCAATGAGTTCTTGAACCAAATTTCTTAGTTTTCGACAAGAGGATGTTTTATGTCTTTTAGCACGATGGTAGTCACAGAAAGAATTTTCATCCCGCCATGATGGTTTAAACCATCCTGGGTCATATGGCTTGGGGTCCTATAATGTAATGACACCATTTTGAAAGAGCTTTTTAAGGATGTCTTTGATTGGTTCCCCCAAGGCAGTGTATGTACGTCTCTTTGAGAATTTCCTTGTTTGTTATGGCTTCCCTTGGTTTTGACTGTTTTGATTGTTATAAATATTTTGAATGGAATTAACAATAGGTGTCAGTATAGTCATTTGTGTATTTTGTGGTGAAGCTCCTTTAAGAGTAAGTATAGGACCCATTGTGTTTACTGCCTTGGCATCAACAACACCATCATTAGTAATGTTTATTCTTGACCTAGTATTTATTCCTATTTGTGGGTAGGCTTGTGTTTGTGTGCTTAGGGCCATATTTTAGTTCTCCTTTAGCAATAAGAGCCTTCTCAAGTTGGACACCCTTTTTGATGAAGTCTGTGAAGGTTGTGCAACAGTGGACTTACAAGCCATATTTCAATGGTCCTAGGAGGGTTTGGAAAAACATGTCAACTTTTTCTTTGTCAGGTATGTCAATATGGCAATGACTTTCTAGACTTCCCCATCTCTGAAAGAATGGAATGAAAGTATCCCCATCTTCTCCTTGTGTAAGTGTGCATAAGTTGGTAATGGAGAAATTTGTGTCGATGTTATAAGCATAATTTTCCATGAATCTATCTGCAAGTTCATCCCATGATTTTATTCCCTTCTATAAAGTTGAAAACCATTCAAGTGCGGGGCTTGCAAGACTCTTAGGGAAGAGTATCATCAAGTAAGTATGTTCATAGGAAATATCCACACAATTGGTTGTGAATTCTTGAATGTGTTCAATAGGGTTTGTCTTTCCTTTTTATTTAGTGAAGTTTGGTGCCACATATCCATGAGGGAATGGTGGCATGTGTCTGGCTCCTACAATGATTCAATGACTAGGCCTTTATAGCCATGATTCAGAGATTGGAAATCTAACCTGAATAGTCATTTCAATCATCATGAAGGTGCATTTAACTTGTCAACCCAGGGATGTGAACTTGAAATGGGCCAGGACAGTATGTGCACTAGGAACCCAAAGTGGCCATTTTCATTCTAAAGCTAAGAAAGACACAATGCTGAAAGTAAATTGCTTAGAAAGGAATAACATAAATGCTAACTATCAATCAACAATTACACCAAGCTAAAATACATGACAGAAATGAAAATCTGAGGAAACAAACAAGACACTACTATGTCTGCTTTGGCTATAGGAATAGTCATAGAATGGAATTCTAGTGGCTGCAGGAACAGTCGATGCCAGATTCTTAATTAATTACTAAACATCAAGTAATACTAAACTAATACTAAACTAAAGGATGGATTACTCACCAAGTGGGCCCCCTTGGATAATTATCCTCTAAAACTAATGAGAACTCAGATGCTTGAACTCATAACTTTATTTCATTCACTGTAAATCATGAGTACAAAAGAGTAATATATGTGTATTGCTGAAAACTCAAGAATGCAAGTACAATATAAAATAGTGCAACCTCTAGAGAAGGAGCATCAGATATTTATTTATACTTTCAACTAAACACAGCAGTCAAATCCATGAACTAGGAGGATGCCATTTAGGGAAAATAGAAAAAGTGGGGTGGCGGTTATGCATGCATGGAATCCGGTCAAACATGCATGTCCAACCACAGATTTAGTGTTGCAATAATGGTGCAAGAGCACCTACACCTCATCCTCCATTTTCGCTCATTTAATGAAAATTTGTTGTTAGGAGGTTAGAATTATTATTTTTGAGTCTTTTAGTCATTAATAAGGTCAATCAAGACCATTGAGCAAGATCTAGGGTGAGTTTTTGAGTTTTGAGTCAAAATATGCAACAATGCAATCTTGCACTAAAAGTTGCTTTTGTAGCCTTTGAAGGCAAAAATGTGAATTTTTATGTAATTGTGCAAGGTTTGGGGTCTTGAAAATGTAATAAGGCTGTTTCAATGTTATTTGAATGGTTGCTAAGGTCTTAGGTCTTTAGGATTGCAAAGTTGCTTCAAAATGCAAAGTTGTCATAAGGAAATTTGGCGTAAAATCAGCATTAATGATGTAATTTCATTAACTAATGGTTCCCTCCTTCAAAAATCAGTTGAGGGCAGTTGTAAATGATGGGAAACAAGTTTAAGAAGCCTCCCTTGGGTCGAGGTTGGGCTGTTGTTGGCAGTTTTGAAGTTTTGAAGCATTTAATAAGAAGAAAACTTTGTTTTTTCTGTTTTTTACAGCATTTTTTCCTGATCCCGTGCTTGGTACGGTCTGGTACATCATTGTACGGACTCCAAATTGAAATGGTTTGAAATAGGGAAGAATATACTTTCTTTTGGTGGTGATTTTGCTTGTTTTCATTAAGAATTGAATAAGTTACATCAATTTTAGTGAAAGTGGGTCTGAAATCTTGCAAAACAAGGGTTTGGTCACCAAAATGGATGTAATTCCCATTTCCACCGTGGGAAAAATATAAAAACTGGTGGATTGGTAGATTTAGGACTCCTTTACATTCTGAAATTTTTTTCATATTGAAAAATGGAGTTTTGCAAAAGTTATGTGATGCCCTAGGTCTGGTTTTACCTTGAAACAGTCCAGAAAATGATCATTTGTAAGCTTTTCTTTTGATTTCTGAGTATTTTAAAGAAATAGAATGAATGAAATATGTGAAAGGGGTCTTGGGGAACCTGTTGGAGTCTTTTAAAGGCATTAGGGGTGTTGGGGTGTGCCTTGACAAGTTGAAAGCTTCCTTGTACATGCCTAGTTAAGCCTTGTTTATGGCTTGTAAATCAATCTTTTGATACATTTGCTTTGGGTGTTTGATCCTGTGCTTTTGGGAACTTGTGGGGGATCTTGTTAGAAGTCTAAAACCTGATTTCATTGTCTGGTTAATGCCTTTAATAAGTTTTTATTTTGACTGTCCTATTTGGCAATGTTGCAAGGTTGCATGGGCTTGTGTAAGAGTGATGAGAGAATGGGAGTTTTTGAGTGTAAAGTCAGGTTATTTGGTCTTGTTTTGACATTTTGAGAGTGTACACAGCATCCCCAAGTCCTTCAAACATGTCTGGTTGTGTGAGTTGAGTTGGGTGATCAAGTTTCTTGTTGGAAGGAATAGTGAAGTTGATGTGTGCATTTAGAGAAGCTATTGGAAAAAGGTATTGCTTCCCCTGCCATACTGCATCAAATAATGCACACATTTTCTCAACATCAATAATGAACACTACAAGGTGGTTACATTTGGTTTGCATGATGAATCTCCTACTGTTGACCTCCTTTGACCTTTGAATGATTCCCTTGTTGGATGCTATGGTGCATGCTCAGCTAGTGGTGTCTTCCTCAATTTAGCATCCTCAAATTAAATCTACATGGCAATGTTAGTATGCAAAATAATTGCATATATGTAACCACCTTAAATAATATTCATTAACTGCATGCAAAATTAATAAAGACAAACCATTTAACATGCCATTTATCATTAAAGGTTTACAAAAATAAGATTAAGCCCAATGTCTATAGTTTGAGGAAAATGTCATAAAAGTATCAACACTTAATGTCAAAATTCATGATAACTTCAACAACTAGATCACAAATTCTACCCAAAAATGAGACCATAAACTAGACTCATCACTCCCCCCAACCTAAGGTCTTGTTGGTCATCTAGCAGGAGAAGGGCTATTCTTTTGCTTGGTCAATGCTATGAAATTTGCAACTGACAACTATCCCACATTAGAGTGTGTTGTGCATGAATCTCCCAATAGAATCCTCCCAATTTGTCCAATCTAATCCATCTTTGTTTCTCTGCAGCAATATCATATTGGTAGAACCTGAAGTTTGGTACAAGCCACATTAGGATGGGTGGCTGAAAATTCAAGGGAAGTGAGAATCACCCCTTTGTCCTACCAGTGTGATTATATCTATCAACCCCTTTAAGATCTGCTTCATAGTTCTGGATGGAATGAGGCTCAGCTTGCTTGAGATCATCAATTAAGCTATTCCATCTTTGTGAGAGGTATCTCTTCATGGTTTCCTCTTTTGTTTTTTCCTTTGCCTCATATTCACTATAAACTGCTTCTATCCAAGGCATAATCCTATTACCATAGCTAGGTTTGAAAAGCATTATGTGTCATTCCTTGAAAAATATCCCCTGGATTCCTTGATTTAGCCCTAATGGACAGAGGGATGTTGGACTCTAATTACTTATAAGTCCCATACTATTGTCTCAAACTAATCTCATTTTGTACCCAAGACATAAATTCCCTTAATTGGACATCCCCAACATACAACAACATATTCCAATCATGGTCTTGAGTTACAGCATAATTATGCAAATAAAACTCACACAATAAATTCTTCATTTTAGGGGAAGCAATTTGATAAGCATTGAAAAATTCAATAGGGGTCTCAATAGAAGGGTTCAAACCTGAGATAATTCTTGCCAATCTAAAAGAGAGATATTTCTCCTTCAAATGTAGAGCATAGACCCTTGGAGGGGTCCTACATTCCAAAATCTGTGGTACCAAGGTTGCTATATCATCCACCTTCTTCAAGGTGGCTATTTATGCATCTTTATCTTCAATTTACTCATCTCTCTTTTGAATTTCCTTCTTCAATCTACATTTTTCTTCCTTCCATTCATCTTCTCTTATTTCCATCTCTTTCCATAAATGCATGGAAACCTTGCGCATTGAAAAATCAAGGGGGTTATGTATTTCTACCAGCATCTTCTCTGACACTAATGCTAACTGCAGGGATTTGGGTTGTCCCGTCAATTTTTGCTGCAAGGGTACTGATTGTTCTCCAAATTTGGGTTGTTGTTGTAGGGACTCCTACTATTCTATCTTTTTTTGAAGGATCTCTTGCTGCAGGACCTCTTGTTGCAAGAAGTCCTGATTTTCCTCATACTCCTAATTTTTGACGTGTTGTGCAATATTGGCAAGATCAACCAATGTTATGTTTGTTGTTGCCTTAAATATATCCTCTTCCTCAACATTCTCTTGCCCCATTGGAGCTTCTATGTCCCCTGTGATACTTCTCTATACTTAGGGATTTCCTACAGAGGCATACCAAAGGCTAGCCCAACTGATCTTTCTTTCCTAGGAGGGCTCTCAAGTTTTTCTTTGGCTGCAAGATGAATAGTGTCAGGCTTTCTCTTCTTAGAGCTTGACACCTCTTTTTCTGCTGGCTACCTTTTGGCCTTTCCTTTTCTTATTTCTACTTCCCTCTTATGTGCCCTAGTTTTCATTAGAATTCCAAAGTGGAACATCATCATCAAATTCAGGGGAAGAACTTTCTTTATCTAAGAACTTTGTCCTAGAAGAGCTAATTTCTATAGTTTCTTCTATTGCATGAGGGTTTACACTCGAGCTTGCACCAGATTTGGAAGCACCAAGAGTGGCTTTAGCCATGATCAATCTCCTACTAGACCTATGGGGTTGAGGTAAAACCCTTGGTTACAAATTCTCATGACTAATTTGATCAATTTTATGAATTATTCCCATGTCATTCCAAATACATCATGTAGAGATTTCTCAACTAGCAATTTAATCAGATAATGGTGGGAAATAGAATTGTCCATACCTTTTTGGGTCTTGGCCACCATGATTGAAAGAAGGTTCTATAACATGTTTGGCACATTCATCCTCCTTCCATGCCTCATATGATTCAAAATCTTGAAGTGCAAAGAATACAAATTTGACTAACGACCTTCACAGGTGATGTATTTTATGATATAAACAACTATCTTCTTCCATGGCTCAGGCATAGACATTCTCTTCATACCCTATTTATCTATGCTCAATGGAGGGTTGTTCGAATCTATAAATTTGACCCTAGCTGATTTGGCATCTTTGGAAGCAGGGTAATTTTCACCATCAGTAGGTAATCCTGTAACCTCTTTAATTCTTTCTTCAGTTGCTATGAACTCTAGTCCTTTTACTATGGCCTTTCCTTCAGACAATGTCTGGGTGAACTCTAGTGCAATGTCTTCATCAAAATCATCTAGCTTGAGGAAGTAGTCAATCAATCCATAGTTTCTAAATTCAGCCAGGCAGGGTGCATCCTGCAGTAATACATCGTGCACCATGTGTTCATTCCAAATTAACCCACCTCCCATTTTCTATAATCAAACAAACACTCTGTGGTTTCCTTCCCGCACTTCTGTCTAAAAATCAAATTCACCTTCCTACAACACTTGCTAACTTTCCAATGCCAATGTCGACTGGATTTTCCCTTTTCTAACTTTTCTTTTGTTTGCAATGCAACTTGAGATATGACAGGATCAATAATTGCAAGGGAGGAGTAATAAAGGAAAGCTATAATGAGGAAAAATAGTGATAGTAGTTGGTGTCACTTCACACATGTGAGCTATCCACTCACTCAGATTTCAAATCGGATCAATTTAAATTTTGCTGATGTAGACCAGCATGGACTGACATGTGGGAAAAATATTCACATCTTTTTCCTTCCCCCTCAACCTAAATTTGGTCATGTGTCCACACATGAAGAATAATTATTTGATAGGGTAGGGAATATTGGCATGATATGGTGAACATCCATACTAACATACAACAATTAAATGAATACACTTAAAGACAATTAAGATATAGAAATTAATGCACACATACCTGAATGTGTGGAGGATTTGTTGCAAAGATCGTGGAGAAAGTACCACTCACCTTTTTAGGGAATAAGTTGAGAAATTAATGAAGATGAGGTGGAATGAGGTGGAGTGAAGGGATGGAAGAGAGAGAGAGGTGGAAATGGATGGGTGGTTGGGCAGATGGGTGAAGAAATGGACTCCCACAGAAGTGGAAGTCTTTATTATGACAAGTACATACCTTAATTAACCAGAAGGAGGGAAACTAGGTCCACTTCGTTTGGCTACAGGAAGCTCAGATGTTGCATGCTAAGTGACTTGTTGTAGGAACTCTTCCTTGGAAGTTGGCTTGTGATATAATTTGAGGCGGTGACCATTGACAAGAAACTTAAGTTTGACTAGGTCAATAGTAATGAGTTGTACAACACCATTAGGGAATACTTCAGCAACCTCATATGGTCCTAGCCACCTTGTCTACAATTTTCATGCATTTTCCTAATATCGTGAATCATAGAGTAGGGCCCAATCTCCTGGTTGGAATTTCTTGTCTGTGATGAATTTTTCATGCCACTTGATTCTATACTACCTTTATGTGATGCAAGGCTACTCTTCTCATCTCATCCAAAGAATTCAACTGCATGATTCTCTCTTTCTGTGCCTTTGAAATATCCATCCCCAAATATACTATAGACCTAAGAGTCTTATGGTCAAATTCAATGGGCATCATGGTTGTCTTTCCATACAACAAATCAAATGGATTGAGACCTATAGTTTTTTTCTAGGTAGTTTTGTAGGCCCAAACAAATTCTAGTAATCTATTTGCCTAATCCTTTCTATGGATAGCTATTTTCTTGGTTAGAATAGCTTCAATTTCTCTGTTGGTCACCTCAACTTGCCCATTAGCCTAGGGGTGATAATGAGTAGACTTTTTGTGCCTTATGTTGTACTCATTAACTAGTGTTGTAACAAGGGTTGATGTGAATTGAGCCCCTTGATCAATCACTATCTCTCTTGGAACTCCATATCTTGTGAAAATCTCCTCATAAATTTTTTTTACAACCTTGTTATCTCTTGCATGCTTCATGGCCTTAACTTCTACCCACTTTGTTACATAATTAGTGCATACCAAAATATAAGACTTACCATTTGATGGAGGATCAATGGGTCCTACAAAATCCAATCCCCACTTGTCAAAGGGAGTGATTACTACCTAAGGATAAAGTGGCATCTCATCGGATTTGGTTGGCTTGCCCATTCTTTGGCATCTGTCACATTTTCTTGTATACCTTCTTGCATCCTTGTAGAGTGTTGGCCAGTAATAGCCTATGTTCAAAATCTTCATTGCTATCCTCTTGGCTGCAAAAATGTCCTCCACATGGTTCATTGTGGCATGCATGCAAAATATCATATGTATCATCTTCTCTCACTCATATCCTCATGACATGGTCTGGTCTAGTATAAAAAAACATCCAACAATCCAAGAGAATGGAAAAGATTTTTCAATGAGTGCCCTTCTCTCTTTTGGGGAGAAGTGAGGTGTAACTCTACCTGTGACCAGGTAGTTGGCTATGTCAGAATACCATGGTGTTTTTACACTGATAGAGAATAAATTCTCATCAGGAAAAGAGTCATTTATGGCTTGATTATCTTCTGATGTAGTTATTCTTGAAAGAAAATATGCAACAACATTGGCCTTCCCTGGCTTATCCACAATGGTTATATCAAACTCTTGCATCAATAATAACCATCTTGGCAATCTACCTGTGATCAAAGGTTTACTCATGAGATACCTAATGGTTGCATGATCAATGTGCACAAAGATTTGGTAACCTATTATGTAATGCTTGAATTTTTTTAGGGCATAAATCACTGCCAACATTTTCTTTTCTATCACTGTATAATTGAATTCAACTTCTTGCAATTTTTTCCTGACAAAATAAATGGTATTTTCAATAGAACCTTCTTTTTGTCCTAAGATTGATCCTATGGCATAATTTGATGCATTAGTATGGATGTGGAAATGAAGCTCCCAATTAGGTCCTTCAATTATAGGAGCATGAGTCAAAGCTACCTTTAAGTCAGAAAATGCCTTGTCACAAGCTTCAGTCCACTAGAATTCAACATTTTTAGTGAGAAGAGTATACAATGGTACTACTACCTTGCTGAAATCCTTGATGAAATACCTATAATATCTTGCATGGCCCAAGAAACTCCTAACATCCTTTTGTTTTGTAGGTGTGGGCAGATTTGTGATAACCTCAATCTTTGTAGGATCTACTTGAATTTCCTTGTGGGAGATGTAGTGGCCAAGAAATACACCTTCCTACATCATCATGAAGCACTTTTCACTATTTAAGGAAAAAAATTGGTCTTCACATCTCTGTAGGACTCTCCTGAGATTTTCCAATTCTTGATTAAAATCAGCACCATAAGTGGTAAAGTCATCCATATAAATTTCCATGCAATCATGAGAAATATCTAAAAATATGCTAATGACTACCCTCTTAAAGGTTGCAGGTGCATTACATAAGGAAAATCAGAGTACCGAGTAGGAATAGGTCCCCCATGGATAGGTAAATTTGGTCTTATCTGGGTCCTTTGGTGCAATTTGGATTTGGTTGTAGCCATTGAATCCATCTAGAAAATAAAAGTATTGCTTTCCTGCAAGTGTGTCCAAAAATTGATCGATGAAAGGTAAGGGAAAATGGTCCTTCTTGGTGGCAGCATTAAGTTGCTTGTAATCAACATGAACTCACCATTTACCTCCTTTCTTGGGTGCAATCACTAATGGAGACACCCACTGGCTATCTAAAATGGGGTAGATAAATCTTGCATCTAACAATTTCTGCAATTCCTCTTTTACAATTTCTCTTAGTGTAGGATTAATCCTTCTTTGTGGCTACCTCACTGGGGTGCAATCATCTCTGATATAAGTTATGTGTGTAAAAATTTTAGGGTCCAATCCCTTCATATCATGATAATCCCATGCAAATGCATGTTGATGGGTCCCTAATAAGTTTTCCAATAACAATTTTTGTTCTTCACTAAGTTTGTTGTTAACATTCAGATACTTTCCTTCTAACACCTGCACTTGTGTAGTTAACTCTATCATAGTTGCTTCATTAACACATGGTACCTTTAATTAATATGGAAGCAATTTATGGGACATACCTGTTGCTGTAGGAAGTTTGTTTGTAGAAACAGTGGTTGCAAGAAGAGTAGGCAGAAGTGTCTTGACTGGAGTAGCAAAATGAGAAGATGATGCTTCCTCCACTTCACAATGGCTCTAAGTGATGTTAGCCAATACTTCATCTTTGTCTTGAAGCTGCATGAAAGAGATTCTTCCTAACATCATAAGCTATGCCATAGAATTAAATTCCTTGGCCTCTTCACCGACATGTGGCCATACAAGATTATCCTCATCATGAGATGGTTGAGTAGGAGGATAAAGAACAAACTTTTTAGTGCTCTTCCCATCTGAAATGGTCATGTCACATGACCGAAATCCAATATATGCATCTGCAATTGCTAACCATGGCCTTTCAAAAATAATGGGATACCCACCTAGTGTAGCCTTAGGAGAAAGAATCATGAAGTCTACTGAGTACTCCCAAGAGTCTAAAATTACCACAAGATCCTCCATTGTACCATTAGGCCTAGTAGTAGAACTATCAACAAGCTGCAAGACAATAGGAGTAGATCTCATGCTTGAAATGTTTAGTTGTTGCAAGATGTCCTTGGTCATTATATTTATTGTTGCCCCTAAATCAATCAGAGCATTCTTAATTTGGATCCTGTTTATAACAACTGCTACCACATGACTACTTGGGTCATTGTACTTGGGGATATTCACTTTTCCAAGCATGATGTCAGTGAACTATCCCACCACATGAACTCTAGTTGGGTCTTTCTTTTTCCTACCTAGCTTCTTGAGGCATGCTTCCTTGATTGCCTTGTTGTAGATTGGAACATCCTTTATGGCCTAGAATAGAGGGATTTAGACACATATATGCTTCAGCTGATCCAAGATATCAAAATTTGTATCCTCCTTTTCTTCCTTCTTGGCAATTTCCAATCTATGAGGAAATAGTGATTCTTGTTCAGTCTACTTGACTTAGACTAGTTCAAGATTTTTAGGTGCACTTGGTTGAATGGGGTCATTTAGAGGTTCCTCCTCCTCTTCCACATGAAGCTTAGTGATAATGGGCTTGGAAGGGGTTGGTAGAGTAGTTCCTGAATGCAAGTGGATGTCACTTACACTCATAACATATGCATGGAATTGATTTGAATCAGTAGAGTATGCAGGTTGCTACTGTGGTTTGTAATTTGATTGGGTGTGGGTTGAGTTGGTAGCTGAGTAGGTTTAGGTGCATTTGATCTTGAATTAGTAGGTGGAGGTGTTATAGTAGGATGTTGGGGTTGAGAAGGTGGCTGCATGTAACTGGTTGTCTGGGTAGGCCATTTTTGTCCTCCCCTCCATTGATTTGTTTGCTACCAATTTCATGGAGGTGGCTTCCAATGCCCTTGAAATTGCTACCAATTCCCCTAAGTTTGTTGCCATAGGGGTGGAGAGTTTTGATGATTGGGCCAAGGATTTGGAGGGTTACTCCAAGGCTATGGTGGATATCCTCCATAATTGGATGGATATGGGGGCTTCCATTGGTTGCTAGATGAATAGGAATTGAAATATGGCCCAACATAAGAGAGTGGATCTATTGGCATACCTTGTCTTGGAGCCCAAGGCATCCTTTGTGAAACATAGTAGACTTAGTATTCTTCAATCTAGATTGGCTTGAACTCAGGTGCAATTTGGTTTCCTTCAATATTGGCCACCATCTTGCATCTGCAGTCCTTCTTTTGTCTACAATGGGGGCAATACTCTACCAACATTGTCTCTGCCTCCTCTTGCTTCTTCTTGGCCTGAAGCATATCTAGCTAGGTAGCTAGATTTTTTGTAATGTCTAGCTTGAAGTTTTCCAACAAATGAGTAATCTCCATTCTTGAAACTCCACTAGTAGTTGACTTACCCATGGAAGATTAGTAAGCTCTCCCTTTCTTTGAAGTTGCCCTAGAGTAGTTCTAACATATTCTCTTGATGTCTTCCCAGGAAAATTGGGAGATATCTCCTCCTCCCATCAGGTCCAAGGCATCGGTGCATCTGTCATTGATTCCTCTCAGGAAAAAAACATTTTTTGAGTATTCATTGAGTGTATGGTGTGGAGATTTTTGTAGGAAAAACAAAAACCTTTCAATATAATCCTTCAGGCTCTCATCTTCCTTTTGCTACATCTTGAAATTGTCACCTCCTCTCATGTCACTACCCCTACAATATTCCTTGTATTTCTCTAGGAATTTTTTCTTCATGTCTTCCATAGTTTCTAAAGTATCTCTACCTAGGCTCATGAACCATCTCATTGTAGCTTCTTTCAAAGTGGTAGGAAATAGCTTAAGCCTATGGGCATCGGTGGTATAATCAAAACTTTTGTAGAGTTTATCAAACTTGAATGAGAAGGTATCAGGGTCTTCTATAACAAGTCCATAAAACTTGGGGAGTGTTGAATTAGGGATTTTTTTCATGTTTGTCAACTTCATTCTGATGGGAAATGGGGAGAGGAAAATCTAGTTGAATACCAGAAATTTCCAAGAGAAGAAGAAAAAGAAGAAGATCCACACCCCTTTTATGATGCATTTCCTAAATGAGGGTATACTAAGAACAACTTCCAAAAACACTACAACAAGAAAAACTACCAATGACTCCAAAGAACTCCCTAGTTTGACACCATCCCCGATAACGGTGCCAAAAAATGTTTTCCTCCTATAATGATTCAACAACTAGGCCTTTACAACTATGATCTAGAGATTGGACATATAACCTGAATAGCCATTTCAATCATCATGAAGGTGCATTTAAATTTTCAACCCAAGGACGTGAACTTGAAATGGGTTAGCACAATGTGTGCACTAGGACCCCAAAGTAGCCATTTTCATTATAAAGCTAAGAAAGACACAATGCTAAAAATAATTTGCTTAGAAAGGAATAACATAAATGCTAACCATCAATCAATAATTACACCAAGCTAAAATACATGACATAAATGAAAATATGAGAAAATAAGCAAGACACTACTCTTTCTACTTTTCCTGGAGGAACAATCATAGAATAGAATTCTAGTGGTTGCAGGAACAGTCGGTGCCAGATTCATAATTAATTACTAAACATCAAGTAATACTAAACTAATACTAAACTAAAGGATGGATTACTCACCAATTGGGCCCCATTGGATAAGTATCCTCTAAAACTAATGAGTACTTAGATGCTCAAACTTAGAACTTTATTTCATTCATTGTAAATCATGAGTACACAAGAGTAGTATATATGTATTGTTGAAAACTCAAGAATGCAAGTACAATATCAAATTGCAAAACCTCTAGAGAAGGAGCATCAAATATTTATTTATACTGTAAACTAAACAAGGCAGTCAACTCCACAAACTGGGAGGATGCCATTTAGGGAAAACAAAGAAAGTGGGGTGATAGTTATGCATGCATGGAATCCAGTCAGACATGCATGTGCAATTGCATATTTAGTGTTGTAGTAATGTGCACGTTTTCTCAACATCAATAATGACCACTACAAGGTGGTTACCTTTGGTTTGCATGAGGAATCTCCTTCCGTCAACCTCCTTTGACCTTTGAATGATTCCCTTGCTAGACGTTATGGTGCATGCCCAACTGGTAGTGTCTTCCTCAATTTAGCATCCTTAAATTAAATCTACATGGCAATGTCAGTATGCACAATAATTACATATCTGTAACCACCTTAAGGAACATTCATTAACCACATGCAAAATTAATATAGACAATCCATTTAACATGCCATTTATCATTAAAGGTTTGCAAAAATAAGATTAAGCCCAATTTCTATAGTTTGAGGAAAATATCATAAAAGTATCAACACTTAATGTCAAAGTACATGATAACTTGAACAATTAGATCACAAATTATACCCAAAAATGAGACCATAAAGTAGACTCATCAACATGTATAGACTTGTGTCAAAAGGATATGGGCATAATTCATATGATGTGTGTGGCCTTTTATGGGAAATTTGCATATTCTCTATTCATTTTTGCAAGTATACCACTTGTGTTGTCAAGGCATCAATTATAGGATTTCTTGTTGCATCACACATGGAAGTGATAGGTATCCCATGAGTCCCCATTTGTTGGGATGAGGTGTTCTGATTTTGTTGTGGAGTGTGTTGTTATGAGATGTACGGAGTGTTTTGGTTGGAATTGTTGTATGCTATGGATTTGTTGTTGATATGTGGTTGTCATTGATGTCAACACTATTAGCATTTGGTGTATCAAAGGTTGCATATGTCAAGGATATTGAGAAAATTGTAAAAGAAAGTGTTCCAGGTTCCCAGTGGAACTGTCTAGGTCATGAAGGAATCTTGTTATGTACGTTGAAGTTCAGTTGCTATGGATTAAAGGGTTTTCTACTAAGTGTATCTAGATCATCTAGTGGAAGTTTCAAAGGTCTGTGTATAAATTTGATCATGTTGTGGTATGACAGTGTTTCTGTGGTCTATGTCAGTGTTCTTGAGTAAAGTTTGTGAGATCTGGAATCTCAGTTGATGTGGATGTTTCTTTATTGTTTCTTGGTTCTCTTGGATGTTTCTAGATCGTACTCTATCTTTTTGGTATGTCCACATTGATCCATGTGCTCGTGGTCAGAAATTTTTCTTGCGTATGTTCGGTTTTTCTTGTTCTTGGCCGACATGTTGGTGGTAGCGAGTTGTGGATCTTCAAGGACAAAGTAATTGAAGTATTTTTGTGTTGGAGTTGTTAATTTGGGTCTCCACTATGCTATGGCCGACCTTGGTGGATTCGCATTAAAAATTTTATTTGTAAATTTGGGCCAACATTGCAAATATGTTTTATTTTCCTGGCCGACTAAGTTGTTGATGAAATCTCATGATGCAGATATATAAGTGTGATTGTTTCATTAGTGTAGTGTGTGGAAAAGGTGCTTTGTGTGCTAGGTGTGCTCTTATGTGTGTATGTGTGAATATCATTCGATTGCAGAGCAGAGTGTGAAGAAGATCAAGTGAAGTGTGAAGAGTGAAAAGAGGAGTTTTCTATGCTTAATTGGAACTATAATCAGGGTTATGCAGAAGCTAATTTTTTAGTTCATACCCTCTAGATTTTAATCCTATTATGTATTGTTGGGAAGTGAGCCCCTTTTGTAATTAAGCAGTGAGCTCAAGGTAGTGTTCTTGAATGCATGTGCATTCCCCTTTATTGATTTCATTATAATTTTAACAAGGTATAATCTAGTGGACTAACATCCACCGTGGTTTTTCCCCTAACAGGGTTTCCATGTAAAAAATCTTGGTGTTCTCTATCTCTCCGATGTGTTAATTATTTATTGTTAATTTCTTATTCATTAGATCTTAAGTAAAGTTTGAAAAGTTTATCATTCTGTGACAACTGATTCACCCCCCCTCTCATTTGTCTATCCTTGTTTTTCCAACAATTGGTATTAGAGCAAGTTCCTATGAAGAAGTCTAAAAGCTTAAGGTGATCCGAAATGGTAACATTCAAGAAGGATAGTCCAAGATTTGATGGAACTAACTACTCACTATGGAAATTCTTGATGCAATGTCACCTAAGGTGTATTGGTGAAGCCTACTAGAATATTACAAAAGATCCATATTTTATTCCTTAGAATGGTCCCTCCACTGTTGATGAGATCAAAGATGCTAAAAACAATATCAAGGCTATTGAAGCTTTGGTGAGTGATCTGAAAGATTCAGAGATGGAAAATGTGGTAGGACTATAGACATCTTATGAGATTTGGATGAAGCTGGAAACTTTGTATGAAGGAGATGAATAGGTGAAAATGGATAAGTTATAGATTTTAAAAGGCAAGTATGAGAATTTGAAGATGGGTGAAGATGAAAATATCACTTCTTTTATGCAAAGAGTAAATGAAATAGTGATGGGTATTACATGTGCTAGTGGTTCTCTGGATGAGGATGAAATTGTAGCTAAGATACTTAGATCCTTTCCTCCCTCCTAAAAAGTGAAGGATCGTGCTATTGAAGAGCTCAGATCAATAACAAAGATGTCAAGAGACACGCTGGTTGGTAAGCTTGCTGCTTTTGAATTAAGTGAATTTGGTGAATCTGTTCCAAAGACTGAATCAACATTCAAGGATACTATATCCAAAAGTAACAAGCAAAGATATGGTCCAAGAGAATGTTCCAAAAAGATATCCATGTATGATGAAGAACTGAAGTAGCTTGAAGATAAAGAAAGAGAAGTAGAAGAATTGGAAGCACTGATTGTAAGAAAGAAGGTAGAGGAAAAGGTAAGTATGAAGGAGTGTTACCTATTAAATGGTTTTCTTGTAGTAAAATAGGTCATTTTGCATCAAGATGTCGTGAAAGAGTTCCTAGAACTAAGCCTAATAAGTCTAGATTCCAAAAGAAATGTTACCTTGTTGAAGGAGTAACTAATGATGAGTTTGATAAAGATAATGGAAATGAAGATGAATGAGTTTTCATTGCTACCGTTGAAAATAGTCATGTGGCTACTAAATCTACTAAAGATGAGAAATATCTTGCAGCCTGAGTTGAAGAAAAGGATGAGTGGGTTATTGATAGTGGATGCTCACATCACATGACTAGTGATAAAAAAAAATTTGTAAGTCTAGAGAAGTACGATGGTGGTGTTGTAAGATTTGGAGACAACAATGTTGGTGTGATTCGTGGTAGACGTTCAATTTGTCTTAGTGGTAAGTATAACACTGATGATGTTCTTTATGTTGAAGGCTTGAAGCACAATATTTTGAGTGTTGGATAGATGGTGGGAAAAGGCTATGATCTATAATTCAAAGATGGAAGATGCAAGATACGTGGAAGTTTCGACAATATGATTACTACAGGAAAACATACAAAAGGTAATATTTTTCACCTAAATACTGCTAGTGGGGGTTGTTTAATTGCTTAGGTAGATGAAAGATGGTTGTGGCATAGGAGGTTGTGTCATGTAAATTTTGATAACATTGTCAAAGTAAGTTTCACTCAAGCAATAAGAGATCTACCTAAGTTAGTGAAGCCTGCTAACACAATTTGTAAGGAGTGTCAAATGGGTAAACAGACTAGAATCTCCTTCTAGAGAAAATCATTTCATTCAAATGATTTGTTGGAGCTGCTACATACTAACCTTTGTGGTCCCTCTAGAGTCATAATTATTCATGGAGAAAGTTACTTTATGTTGATTATTGATGATTACTCTAGAATGATATGGGTTTCCTTCTTAAGAGAAAAATGTGAAGCATTGGAAAAGTTCAAAAGTTTCAAGGCTATGGCAGAGAATGAGAAAGGTATGAAAATAAAGTGTTTGAGATTTGACAGAGGTGGTGAGTTCACCTCCAGTGAGTTCAACTCTTTTTGTGAAGAACATGGAATCATAAGATAGTTATCTACTCCCTGAACCCCTCAACAGAATGGAGTTGTAGAAAGAAAAAATATAATAATTTTGGATACTGCTAGAACAATGATGATAGAAGGAAATGTGCCCCAGACCTATTGGAGTGAAGTTGTAAGCACTATTGTGTACACTTTAAACTAGGTAAACGTTAATGTCTTTTCTGGTAAGACCCCTTTCGAGCTATGTTTTGGTTACAAGCCTACTATTAAATATTTCAAGATCTTTGGAAGAAAATGTTATATCAAGAGAGATGGTGATATAGGAAATTTTGATGCAATAAGTGATGAAGGAATCCTTTTTAGGTTACTCTAATAAAAGAAAGGCCTATCGATGCTATAACATAAGACTGAGAAAGATGGTTGAAAGTGCAAATGTTAGAGCTGATGAGGATTCTGCTAAATCGTCTAGATATTGTGGATATGATTCAGATGAAGACAAGCAAAGGGAAGAATGTTTAGACACCAAATCTACTTCAAATTATTCCATATGTTCAGGCAAAGCAACCTCAATTCATTTTTATAAATCAAGTAAGTCAAGAAGCATAGACAAGTGCAAGTCCAAGTGCAAAAGGAAGATCAAAAGAATCAGAAGTTCAAGAAAATTCCAAAACTCCAAGGTATGTAAAGCTAAATCATTCTGAAAACCAAATTATAGGAAATAAGAATAAAGGAGTGCAAAATAGAAGGAAGATTGCAAAAGAGTACTACCTGATTTCCAAGATTGAACCTAAAAATGTCACTGAAGTCTACTAAGACAAACACTGGATGGAAGCTATGAAGGATGAGCTAACACAAATTGAAAAGAGTGACATCTAGATACTGGTTCCTAGACCTAAAGACAAAAATGTGATTGGTACTAAATGGGAATTTTAGAACAAGTTGAATGAACGAGGTGAAGTAGTTCAGAATAAAGCAAGATTGGTATGTAAAGGGTATTCTCAGATGGAAGGTGTTGATTTTGAAGAAACTTTTTCCACTATTGCTAGAATCAAAGCTATTAGATTATTTCTTGCTTATGTTGCATACAAGGACTATAAAGTCTATCAGATGGATATGAAGTCAGAATTTATGAATGGAGAACTAGAAGAAGTATACATTGAACAACTAGATGGATTTTAGCTAACTCACAAGGAAGATATGGTATGTCACCTAAAGAAAGCTCTATATGGACTTAAGCAAGCTCCTAGAGCCTGGTATGCTAGATTGGACAAATACTTACTAAAGCTTGGATTCACTAAAGGTACTACTGATAACAACTTATATTTCAAATTGGATCATGATAAAGAGTTAATTATAGAAGTCTTTGTTAATGACATCATTTTTGGAGGAGATGAAAATCTATGTATGAAGTTTTTTGATGAGATGAAGGATGAATTTGAGATCAGTATGATTGGAGAGATGAATTTCTTTCTAGGATTACAAGTGACCCAGTTAGACAAGGGAATTTTCATATCTTAGTCCAAATATGTGAGAGAGCTACTGAAGAAATTTGGGATGGAAGATTCAAAGCCTGTTGGTACTCCCATGGTGACCAAATGTAAGCTAACACAAAATGATGATTATCCTAAGGAAAATCAAACTAGATACAGGTCAATGATTGGTGGATTGCTTTATTTAACCCAAACTAGACCAGATATTATGAATGTTGTAAGTATGGTTGCTAAATTTTAGGCTGATCCAAAAGAATGACATGTGACTGTTGTCAAGAGAATCTTCAGATATCTGAAAAGAATAGTTGACTTTGGACTTTGGTATCCAAAGGATGATGATCTCACTTTGAGTGCATATACTAATGCGGATTGGGCTGGAGATGTAGATGTCAGGAAAAATACTAGTGCTAGTGCTTTCTTCCTAGGGAAGAAGTTGGTATCCTAGTTGAGAAAGAAGCATAATTCTATTTCTCTATCTATTGTTGAAGCAAAATATATTGCTACTACAAACAATTGTACTCAAGTAATATGGATGAAACAAATGTTGAAAGATATTAGGGTGGCATATGAAGAGCCTATTGCCATATACTATGACAATTCAAGTGCAATAAATATTTCAAATAATCTAGTACTTCACTCTAAGACTAAATATATATCAATCAAGTTTCACTTCTTAAGGGAGAAAGTGAATGAGAAAGAAGTCATATTGGAGTATGTGCCTACCAAAGAGCAAATTGTAGACATCTTTACCAAATCATTGTTGAAGGATACTTTTGAGTATCTCAGAGGAATGCTAGGGGTAATCACCCTTCCTGATAAGAACTAAGATATGCATTTACTTGCATCAATTCGTGAGCTACTTTGCTATATTCTAATCCAGATTGATGTCTTCATGGCTACTACTCAGGGGGCATAGTCAAATGTATAGATATGTGGTTCAGAGCATGTATGGTTACCTTTTCCATTGATGTCAAAGGGGGAGAAGTGAAATGTGAAAAATCCTTTTAAGGGTCGAAGATCAATTAAGGAGAAGAGTCAGAACTAAAGGGAAAGCAAGTGTGTTGGGTTGATGGTATTTTTCACATCATCTGTTGCCATTAATGCCAAAGGGGGAGATTGTTGGATGTTGTGGATGTGTTGTTGATATGTAGTTGTCATTTATTTCAACACTATTAGTATTTGGTGTACCAGAGGCTGTATATGTCAAGGATATTGAGAAAATTGTAAAAGAAAGTGTTCCAGGTTCCCAGTGGAACTATGCAGATAATGAAGGCATCTTGTTTTGTATGTTGAAGTTCAGATACTATGGATTAAAGGGTTTTCTACTGAGTGTATCTAGATCATCTACCAAAAGTTTTAGAGGTCCGCATATAGATTTGATCATGTTGTGGTCTGACAGTGTTTCTATGGTCTCTATTAGTGTTCTTGAGTAAAGTTTGTGTGATATGGAAATCTCAGTTGTTGTGGATGTTTCTATGTTGTTTCTTGATTCTCTTGGATGTTTCTAGATTGTGCTCTATCTTTGTGGTATGTCCAAATTGATCTGTGTGCTTGTGGTCAAAAAAATTTCTTGCATATGTTTTGTTTTCCTTGTTCTTGGCCGACATGTTGGTGGTAGCGAGTTGTAGATCTTCGAGGAGGAAGTAATTGAAGTATTTTTGTGTTGGAGTTGTTAATTTGGGTCTCCACTATTTTATGGCTGACCTTGGTCAATTCGCATTAAAAAAATTATTTGTAAATTTGGGCTGACATTGCAAATATGTTTTATTTTCCTGGCCAACTAGGTTGTTGATGAAATCTCATGATGCAGATATATAAGTGTGATGGCTTCATCAGTGTAGTGTGTGGAAAATTTTCTTCGTGTGTTGGGTGTGCTCTTATGTGTGTATGTGTCAATATCATTCGATTTTAGAGCAGAGTGTGAAGAAGATCGAGCAAAGTGTGAAGAGTGAAAAGAGGAGTTTTCTATTCTTAATTGGAATTGTAATCATGCTTGTGCAGAAGCTAATTTTTCAGTTCATACCCTTTGAATTTTAATCCTATCCTATATTGTTGGGAAGTGAGCCCCTTCTATAATTGAGTAGTGAGCTCTAGGCAGTGTGCCTAAATGTATATGTATTCCCCTTTATTGATTTCATTATACTTTTAACAAGGTATAATCTAGTGGACTAACATCCACCGTGGTTTTTCCCCTAATAGGGTTTCCATGTAAAAAATCTTGGTGTTCTCTATCTCTCTGATGTGTTAATTGTTTATGGTTAATTTCTTATTCATTAGATCTTAAGTAAATTTTGAAAATTTTATCATTTTGTGACAACTGATTCATCCCCACTCTCAGTTGTCTATCCTTGTTTTTCCAACAAGAATGTTATTGGTATTGCAAGTTTTGATTAGGGATGTGTTGATGAGTGTGAATGTGTGATGCATAGGTAGGAATGTTCCCTCCAGCCGTATTAGTTGATATTTGTGGGATGTGTTGACCTTTAATATTTTGGTGTCCAAATGAAGTCATATGTTGTGTATTTTGATTGCCTTGTCCCAATTCATGAAATTGTCTATGGGGGATGTTGGTGTTTTTCCCTTGGGAAGTATTGGTATTAAGTTGTGATGAGGTGTTGACATTTGGTTGTGGTGCTCGAATGAAAATATGTCATTGACTTCCTCCAAAGGGATTGGATGAGGATCTAATGAAAGGATTTGATGATGATTCTCCCATGGCACTAGATGAAGCTCCAAAAAGAGGGTTTGAAGAGCTTTCCCCTATTATTAAGGATCCAAAGGTAGCTCCAATTGACTCTGATGATGTTGTTGACATTGTTGGTATTGATTGTGACATAGCTTGTGACATAGTTGGTGTCCCTCCAATGGATGTTGCATTGATCCAGTTGGAGGTATTTTGATTAGATGTTCCATTAGAGGTAGCATTGATAGTTCTTGTGGTGATTTGTGAGGTGGCACCCATGTTATTGTTGGCATTGTTTTGAGGTTGACTAGTTCTAGAAGCATTTTTTATGTTTTTGTTGGTGTCATGATTGGGAGTGGTTGCCCTTAAAGTATTAATGTCAAATCCTTTTGGTAATTTTTCCCCTTGATGTAATCATATGGATAAATATTTGTCTCTATCATGTAAGACCAAATCTTCCATAAAAGAGGCCACTTTAGGATTTTGAGCCGCAACTTCTATGTCTTCCTCAAATACGTTTCCATGTTCATATCTACGTATGAATGGTTCAAAGGGGTTTTGTGAGGAAGATGGCATGTTTATGTTGCTGAATGGATTGATAAAGGATGTGTCTTGGTTCATGTTTTGATCCATGTCATTGGAAAAGATGTAAGTGTTGGTGCCTTGTCCAAAATTAGCCATTTGTCTTGTTTTTCTTTGAAGCCTAGTCTCAACCATATAAGGAATTGCTCAAATTAGGAAGATGATGAAAAATGACAACTAGATGATGACACTATGTTTTTGGGATTTTTGAATAAGGGATGCAAATCCAAATATGTTTTTGGGTTTTTGACAATAAGGAATGCAATATGACAAACTATGTTTTTGGGTTTTTGACGATAAGGGATGCAATATGACAAACTATGTTTTTGGGTTTTTTGACAATAAGGGATGCAATATGCCAAAGTTGTCTAAAGGAAATTCTAAAGGAAAATAAGGACTATTTTTAGAAATAAGGTATGCAAAATGAGGACTAAGGTGACTTGAATGTTCTAAGATATGCAAATGCAAAGGTCTAAGTGATTTGAAAAAGGTTATTCAACCACCCTAAGATTGATCTATGTCTCAATTTGGGTCATCAAAGGACTTACTAATGTGACTAAAGGACAAGATGAAAAGATGACAAGGTGAGGTTTCCTAATTAGAATTTTGAGTTGGAAAGTCTCACAAAAAGGAAAAAGACAAAGAAATTAAGTTGACTAAGTCCAATGACCACCTACTCTTGAAGGCAATGATTTTGCAAATTATGGTAAGGTTTCCTAATCCAAAATATATAAATGAAATAGGGACCTAAGGACTGGTTTATGACTGAAAATGAAGATGATGGACCCTAAAGGATGTAACTAAAATTTTGCAAAGTTAAACCTATAGGTAAATACAAGCCAAAGATGCTAATGATCGAAGATTTGAGCAATTTTCTTTCTAGTTTTTGATAGAGGCTGCTGGAAAAAGATGTTTTGTGTCAGATTGGACAAATTTGGTCTTAGGTTTTAAACTACAATAGTGTTTTAGTTTTTTTCCATGTGAATGTGTTGTTCAGGTTTTGAATGTGTTGTAGTTTGGCATATGTGTCATAGTTTCAGCGAATGTAGCTCAACAGATAGCAAATGCGACTTAGTAAAAAAATTGTGGAATTTTGTTAAGAAAATACGATGCAGTATAGGAAAATGCATCACCAGGAATAGAAAATGTGGCTTATCAGAGTGAATGCATTGCAAAATGTGGCAAATGCGGCGCTGAATAGCGAATGCATTCCAACAAATGCATTGTAGTAGAATAAGTCTAGTTTGTTTGCAATTTTTGGAGAAAATTTGGAATTGTTTCAAGTTGAATGATTGTTTCAAGGTCTGTGAAAGGTGTTTGTTTGTTTAATGTCTCAAAAAACACTTGGAAAAAAAATATTTTGTTTGATCATGCACAAAGAAGACAAGTACAATCCTAGGTTAGGCAAGGACTATATTTGCTAGATTCCATGTGGGTTTCCCCAATTGCACATATTCTTAGTGGATGAATCCAAAATCTTAGCCACACGGGCTCCCCCTTATAGTGCACTCACTTCTCAGGTCAACCAAGCTTCCAACCCCCATAAATCTCCCATGGTAGGTTGATCACCTCTACTAAGAACTCAGAGAATGTGGATTCCTTCACAACGATCATTGCTACACTAGAAAATAGATGGGATTTTGGAAACTACACAAAAGTTTTTAGTTCGGGACCCCCATTCGAGTGGCCACACATGGGGCAAGATTATCTCTGATAAGGAGGACCTCCAACCTAAAGAGGTTATGCTCAATAGGGTTTTGGGGTGTGACACATCCACACTCATAATCCTAAGCTTTCCATTAGGATTCAAATTTATATACCAGTCGGGGGTAGCTCAGCCAAAGAGCTCCATTTTCAGTTTGAGTCACCTTGGGGTGAGTAATTTTTCCCACCAAGGAAGGCCCAATTCCTAGAGTCAATAAATGTTTCTCTTGGCCCCAGGATTGCACAAGTGCACAAGGGGGAGAGGATACTTTGATTATTGAATCAGGGTGACACATAAAATAGATGGGTCTAGTTTTTTTATCACCTAGTTTGCACAAGGTGAGAGCATAATCACCTACCACCTTCAAGCACAATCAAGAAAAGTTTTTAAACCCCCCTAATTAAATCTAAGTGAGACAAGAAAATGTTCTTTTTAAAGCACCAATGGAAGTTTTTTCTAATCTAAAACAAACACAAGAGGTTTAAAAATAACATGCTTGGACATTCAAACCTACAAAACCACTTATTAGTAGTCTAAAAAGATGTCTTGGACCCATTAAAAATTCAAAGCCACATGCTGCCATAGTAGATTAGTAACCTAGAAAAACCTCTAAACTACTAATTTGAAATGAAAAATCTAGAAAATTATGGAAAATACTCAAAAATAAATTTACCAAACGAATGCCTCACAACAGAGCGAATGCGACTTTCTACACAATAAATGTGACTCATGATTGTAGATGGGAATTTGTAGTCAGATGCGGATTTCTACACGGCATATGCGTTGCGGCCTATAGATGCATCGTTCAGGATGGCCATTGCACCAAATTCTAGACTCTCTTTAGGGGTAGACCTGGTAGTTCTTCAGGAAATACATTAGAAAATTCTCTTAATAATGGGTACTTCTCCATATCTGAAATTCTTGATTCATCAATCTCTTTGTCTTTTATCTCCTATGGACTTTCGTTATCAGGATCATATAACTCTTAAATCTTCACTGCAAATAGTTTGCATCCTTTCTTTTTGGCTCTCAATAGTGGCATTGTTGAGATTTTTCTTACCTTAATCTCTCTAGGTATTCCTTGCAAATTCACTTGATTACCATAGTCATCTAGACATTTAACTATCTTGGCTTGACAATCAACTATGGCCCTATGTCTCCACAACCAATTCATTCCTAGGATGACATCATATGACCCTAGTGGTGTGACATATAGGGGTGATCCCATAATAGTGGTTTACAATTTTTGGCCAAACTGGACATTGGAATTATTATTTTTAACTAAATCTTCACATTCGGGCACCTATAGCGGCTAAACTGTGAGGAATTTGAAGATGGTACAAACTAGAGTCTCATCAAATTTTGTCTGTAGATTCTAAAAATATTTTTTTCAAAATTTTTGGAATCAAATTGCACTTCTTTTTCCATCTCCCGAAAATAGATTTTTTCAGAAAACAACATTTTAAAAAGTGGCACAGGTATAACGCATAACTTTTTTCCATGAAGGATAAAATTCTAATTCTTTCAAATTTAGATTTGTAACTCTGATATCTAGTGCTTCCACTTGGTTAGATAGTTTTTTATTGAATATTTTTTCCTTAATCAAGTTTCAAAGTCAAACAAATTACAATTCAGACATAGCACAGGTATAACGTGTAACTTTTTTTTGTATATGTCAAATTTTATTTTTATTTTTTGTTGGATCAAGGACTTCAATATCTGGTGCACTCATATTTTTCAAATTTTTTTTGATAATCGTCTATTTTTCCACATGTGAAGAACAAAGAAATTCATTTTCGATGAAAAACCTATGTTTAATAAAACTTAAAAAACAAATACATAACAAAACCAAAACATATTAAAATTATATTCATTGGAGAGCTTGTTCTGAGGAATAACATAATCATTTGAAATAAATTTTAAATGAATTCATTTGATCCCCCAAAATCTAAATCAAAAATATTTTTTTATCAGCATTTTGATAGGTGTAAAGGAGACGCATTTATAGGTATGGTTTAAAACTAGCGAGGTTCTATCCAAGGGGGTTTGATCTAAGGTGATTTGATCAAACCCTCTTCAATTGGAATCCTTAAAGTGGAATTTTTTAAGGCTTAAATCATTATATTTTCTAAAAATATGTGATTTCAGCTAAAATTCGTTCCTCTCAAGAATTGTAAACCACTATTATGACAGCACCCATAGGTTAAATTCAGTGGTGAAACTAGGTAGTTCTAAGCTAACCTCAAAAATACATTGGTCCACCTTTTCTCTTGTACTGTTTGCATACTCAACATTCAATGACGTAGCCATGCGCCCAACCTTTCTAGACAATTTATTTGCTACTCTAGGAGAAATGAAATTTTTTGTTGCACCAATATCAATAATGATAGAGATAAGTAAGCCAAACAATTTACCTATAATTTCGATTAGCGTTATTTGATAGTTTGCTTGCCTATCATCAACCGTGACATGGATTCTCTATTGCAACATGGCTTTTTGAGAAGGTAGAGAATTTCTAGTAGCTTTATTTGGACATTCCTTTGCATAGTGATCTCCTTCGCACATGAAAAATACCATAGGTGGTCCTTTTCTCTCAGATACCTCTCTGGATTTGTTGTTTCCCTCACTAGCCCTACTAGTGTTCCCACTATTGAAGTTGCTTCTCTTTTGATCCTTCTAGAAATATTTCTCGTTAAAATAAGATCTCTTTCCTTTAGGTTTGGCAGCATCTCAAACAGGTTCTTCTTTCCTGGAAGTTGACTTGGGTAGAGTTCGTTGAAATCTTCTGCAAACGTTGGTTGCCACAACTCTTCTACAACCAAAATCTCTCTGATTTTGAGGAGCTAAAGCAAGGGACTATGCCGGTCCACGATTACTGGGAGAAGTTTACTTGACTTCTTTGATATGTTCCAATCTATCATAAAGATGAATGATTATGAATTAGGAAGTTCATACTGGGAGAACAATAAAATTGGAGGCAAGGTAGAAATGTACGGTCCAACTACCATGGACCTTGTTTATGAAAAAGCTATTAAATAGGAGCAGAAGCTCAAACCAAATTTGCATCATCAAGAGAGGAAGGAATAGAAGGACAACGATGTGAAAACCAAGGGAATTTCCAAATAAAGCTACTGGGATTTTTGTGCCTTCTCAAAAAGCTATGTTCCAACAAAGAATCCATGTCGCGATTGATGATAGGCAAGGAGACTATCAGATAATGCCAATTGAAACTGTAGGTAAATTTTTTGGCTTACCTATCTCTATCCTTATTGATATTGGTGCAATAGAAAATTTCTTTTCTCCTAGAGTAGCAAATAAATTTTCTAGAAAGTTTGGGCATATGGCTACGTCATGTAATGTTGAGTATGCAGTACAAGAGCAAAGGTGGACCAATGTATTTTTGAGGCTAGCTTAGAACGACCTAGTTTCACCACTGAAGTTAACCTATATGTCACACCACTAGGGTCATATGATGTCATCCTAGGAATGAATTGGTTATGGAGACATAGGGCCATAGTTGATTGTCAAGCCAAGATAGTTAAATGTCTAGATGACTATGGTAATCAAGTGAATTTGCAAGGATTACCTAGAGAGATTAAGGTAAGACAAATCTCAACAATGCAACTGTTGAGAGCCAAAAAGAAAGGATGCAAACTCTTTGCAGTGAAGATTGAAGATTTAGATGATCCTGATAACGAAAGTCCACAAGAGATAGAAGACAAAGAGATTGATGAATCAAGAATTTTAGATATGGAGAAGTACCTAGTATTAAGGGAATTTGTTGATGTATTTCCTGAAGAACTACCAGGTCTACCCCCAAAGAGAGTCTTTGATTTTTCTATTGACATAAGCCTTGGATTGAAGCATGTATCCAAGGTACCTTATAGAATGACCACTACAAAACTTGTAGAACTCAAGGCATAGTTGGATTATTTGATGTCAAAAGGACTGGTAAGACCAAGTGTTTCACCTTGCGAAGCACCTGTAAGAATGCATCTTTGTAGATAGTGTTGACAATGATTTTACTCATAGTAAACAACTTGTATAGAATCTCCACAAACAAGATTGTGAAAATCCTACCTTTCTTGAAAGATATGAAACACAGACAACCTAAGAAATAATTTTGCATTCATAGAAGAAAGATTGACTTCCATTTAATCCCAAGTCTTCGTAAATCAGGTTATGATTGCACTAAACATAGCTCTTAGGTAATGATGTGATAATTTTGCTATTAATTTCAAAGGGGCATACAATTATTTCTAGTTTTATTAAGGATTACTAACATTTCACATAAAACTTCAATTTTATCATCAAATTACATCATGAAATCAAAAGATTCATCATAATCTTTCATGAATAAAATAAATTATTTTCTATCACTTAAGTAGATTTAGCATTAAGCATTCAACAATTTCATGGAAAATAAAAGATTTTCAATGAGACTATTTCTATTCACTTTTTTTATAGAAAATTTTCAAAAATATTAACATCTAATCTAAAGAAAAACATAAAAATTAAAATTAAAATAAAATTTCTCCTGGTTATTCTCCATGGATGCCCCAAGGAATTAATCAAAACAAAGAAAACTGCTTTATACTTCACCAAATTGCTTCACAGCTACATATAAAATGATGTGAGCTTTTAAAAAGGGGGTTTCATTTATGGACACCGAATAGGTTCTGTATGCAACCTTAAACAATGCAACATATAGTCTTGTTCATCCAAACTTACAAAACCAACTACAAAAGATACTTGGATAGGTAGCTATCCATAAAGCTTTGATATCAATTAATGTCTACATGCATAAATTTTTTTACATCGGAATGGTTCAAAAGATAGGAAAAAAGAACAAAACTTAAAAGAAGTTTTTGGTCCTCCAACATCCACAAATTTTGAACTTAAAATAAAAATGTGGGAGGAGATGGCATTTTATAGAAACAAGGCACCTTAGAAGTTCAACTTAAAAGTATCTCAGAGAAATCAGAAACAACAAATTAAAATATGTCACGTGGCATATGCCAACTGTCATCAAGAACTTTCTAGAATAAGTCAAAGCTTTGACTTCATCCAGAGCAACACTTTTTTCTATACTTCAGTACAAACACTTTATCTTCATCGAGGCTACAAAATTTCCTTTGAAATACTAGAATGAAAAACACCTACCGAGATCGGGACCAACCTGCAAAATTAGCAACAAATAGATTCTATTACACTTCCAGTATCCGGTATCTGGTTCTTTTGTCTTCGCTTATGGCTCTGTTTCTAGATTTCTTCCTTCTTTCTTTGATTGGTACTCTCAGAAAGCTCTCAATATTTGATGCATGCATTCCTTTGAAATCCTTCTTGTTGCTCTCTAGGTAAGTTTGAGCCTAATATATTCTTCGGTCACTTGAAGTAGGACATCATTTTTTTGTGCCTTTTCTGCTTCATATTTGACTATAACATTTCTACACTATTTTATTTCATCGATAACCTCCCTTGTCAACAATTGAACAGGATCTCTGTTTATTCTTTCTATCCATTCTTTGAAAGCTTTAGCTTCCTTCCCGTCCTGCCCTAATGTTTGACGATCAAAGATTTGTCATGATAATACCTCAATAAATTCTTGATTTTCTCTTATTAGTCTTTTGCACTCAATGGTGACCTTTTCAAATCCTTCAATACATTGTACTAACATGTCACCTTCCCATTTCAACTATTTCTTCCACTTTCCTGGCAATGAAATTTTATATTATGATATTATATTGTTTTGTATTAACTCTTGGACATCTGTCTGTATCAGAATTTCCATATTTTTCCTTTCGTTAATGACTTGCCTTTGGTGAAGCTTACATTCATCTTCAAATATTTTCAATTTCTCTAAATGATGGTATGCTTCCTTGTACATTTTTATTGCATTTGTAATAAATTTGTCTCCCTGCTTTATCCAATATTTAATCCATTCTTCAAATATATTCATTTTATGATGGACTACAGCAATGGCATCTACTTGTTCTTGTGACACTAGCACAGGATGTTGGGGAAATTTAGCTTTCTCTTGACCAAATAAAGTTAGTGATTTGATAAAATGCTCAAATGTAGCAACCCGTTCTTTCAATTCTCTTTTCTTTTGTTTATATTTTTGTACTTTGGCAATAGTAGCATTCAAATTCACCTTTATTTCTTCTAGTTCTTGCTGCCAAGATGAGTGTCCAAGATTAATACTTGTGATTTTATATTCCTTAGGCATTATCTCATGTCTATCTTTTTTCATTTGTTGGAGTAGCTATCTGGATGGTTTTGTTACCATCTACATTACTTTGTATGACATTCTTTGCTTTTTCTCTGCACCTAGGTTTAGGAGTATTTACTTCTTGTATGAAATTATTGAGGTTCAAAGGTAATATTTCTACTTCCATGGGAGAAGCTAATTCCCTAATTAACCAATCATGTGTATCATCATCTTGTTGTACCTCTGTAACTCTTTCTTGTTTCTACTTATTACTTGATTCAGGAATTTCATCTCTGTGACTTGCCATATTTTGTGAAATGGGAATTTCTTTATCAACTTTGACATAGACTCAGGATTAGTAGGATTTTGTACTGCCTCCTCTGTTTTGATACTTATATTTTCCTTTCTATCTAGATTTTTTGATTCTTCTCTCTAAATCTTATCTTCTTCATTTAAAGCTATGCCAGGATTTTCTTCATTTTCAATTCCATCTCTTGCAAACTGTGTAGCTTCTTCTTCTAAAATTTTAGTTTCAATTTCAATTCCAACATGGCCTTTATCTGTTTCATCAAAAACCTATGAAGGATCATTAACATTTTGCACATTCTCAAAAGAAAATTGAGAATCAAGAGTGTCTTCAATAACTCTCTTATCAACAAGATTTTTCTCATCACTTCCCCCTGTTTCCATTTCAAGTATGCTAGGATTTCCTACCTCTGAGGTGAGATTTCCTTGAATAAATTCTTCTTCTTCAATATTTATGGGATTAGAGCTTGTATCCTACATTTCTTCTATCACTAAGTGTACTGCTGGCTTATCTTTGGATTTATTTTCTTTTATCTTTTCCCACATAGCATCCCATCTATCTACTTGTTCCCTAATTCTAGCCTCATCTTCCTCAAAAATTTCCTCTAAAGCCACAAGAGTCCTGCATAGTGCCTGCTTCATACTAGCCATATTAATAGAAGGGGGAGAAGTAAATAATGTTGTATCTCTTTGAGATGCAGATCTAGTTTGTGTACCAACATTCTCTATTACTCATGTTCCTTCATCAATAATTATTCTAGTTCTTGGTCTAGTCGTAGAAGAAGATGCACCTTTAGGTCTTGTTTTAGACTTGTCTTTACCAGTCTCTGCATCTTTATATTTTTTTGATAACTTTGTGAGAGCTTCCTGTCTTGTTGTTTTAGGGGTTCTTTCTTGAATTCTAACAGCTAGAGTAGCTTTAATAGTCTTTCTTTTCTTCTTGATAGGCTCTCTACTTTCAAAAGTAGTTTCATCTCTTTGCTTTCTTCTTTTATCTTCTGATTAAATGGGCTCAATTCCTCTTTCTCTTAAACTTTTACAAAAATCATCAATCCAATGTTGAGTGTACCTTATGATTGGCCTAGTAAAATCATCAATTGATGTCATGTCTTCATCCTCAACACTTGGGTTTGGAATGGGTTCATCATATATCCTGCCATTATTGTAAAATTGATTTAGCACCTAACCATCATCTTCCACCTGTTGGTTTGGGATATCATAGAGTTTGAGCATTCGAGTAAACCCTAGAGTCACTCTTTCATAATTTTTCCTTCTGACCTCGTGCTCGTCTTCACAATTAAGCCAATAATCAACTAATTGATGTACATGAGAAGGATAACTACTATGCTTTTTTCAATATTTCCTTCAACATCATAGTACATACTCTGAAGTGGAAATTCTTCAAAATTGTAAGTTTTTAGTTCCTCCTCGCATAAATCAGCCACCTTGATTGCACTATACTTATAATTCCCTATTGTAATAGGAAATTTGGAAGTGGACTTCTTGTGAGCATGGCTATAAAGAGCCTAGTATGGTTTTAATTGTCTCACTAATTCCAATAAAACAATTTTATCTATAGGATACCTGGGTGACATGAATGGGTGTCCATCAAATCCCTCCACTCTAATGTAGGAGTAAGTTGGGAACTGTATGTACTAGCCTCCCATAGGCCAAATGGAACTTTGTGCTTCTAGGGATAATCTCTTAGATTTATCACCTTCCATTGTTCTTACCAATTTCATGGAAAACAAATCATTAACTTTTCTGTAATCACCTTTATACCCATGAACAATGATTTGGCGTAAATGTGCATATATCAAACTATTTCCAATTTTTGTGCCCAGAGTACCAATCTATTTTAATCCTTTTTTATTGGCTCTCATAGAACAAGAGTAAATAACATATGATGACATGCAGAAACATCTAGTTTTGGGGAATGTAGTAATTTGTTCATGTAACCTGTCGATTATCAATTTTCCCCAATGCAACTCTATAGGGCTTTCTATCATTTGAGATATTATCACAAACATCCATGGTTCGAACCTGCTTGCATCTCTTAAACCAACTACTATGCTCAACAAAATTATTATGTCTTGTATTTCTTATTTAAACTCAAACCTTTGAATTACTTTGATCTATGGTGATATTGGTTGTTGGCACCATTGGGTGCTCACAATTTCTTTGTTGTGTTCTTCAACACTCTAATATGTCTTGGCCTTTGCTTTTAGGTCAACATTGTACATCCTTGTGTAGGAGGGGAGACCAAATGTACACATAATTCCATTCTATGACAAGTTTGCATAAGTTCTCCCTACCTTTTCAACAATCCTTTTGGCTGGATTATAATGGTTTATACATTGTATTACTAATTTTGGAGCTTCCATCGCTGGTGGAAACCCTCCTATAGGAAGTAACCCATTTGATATGGCATTTTTAGTACATTGGGTAGCATTTTCTTGTAACAGTCGTGAATGAATTTCAATGTTAGAAGACCATCCCATGTGGGTAACTATGACCACCACATTAATGGGCACTTCCTGTGATTTGCAGTATTTGAATTTTTCCTCTACTCTTGCTTCAAAAGTGCTCATTTTCGATATAATGTGCTCTAAAAATTTTCAAAATATTTGTCTATGTGTGTAGTTAGGGTTAAATTTAACCAAAAATTACATTTCATAAAACTTTTAATTCATTCTTTGATCAAATTTAACAACTCAGAGGAAAATTAATATCCCAATTTCAAAATGAGAAAATACCATTATCGAAGATTTCTATCTTGAGAAACTCTTGTCAATAAATCAGTTATTCAGAACATACCTAGTTCTATTTAAAATGATGATTCTTCATAGTACAAGTTCAAAAACCCTTGGATAGCCGCAACTTAGTTTCTTGAAAATTTTACCTCTGCTTACGTGCCAAAGTAGCTTCATGAATTGAATGTCTTTAGCAAGTTTGCAATATGATGCGAAGTGGAGTGTTGTAAAAGCAATTTCATTCTTGAGGTCGTGCCAAGTACATAGGTAGTTCACCACTTTCATTAATTACCTATTATTTCACATTAATTCCTAGAATAAATGTGTAATCATTACAGATTATGGTTCAACTTATGAACACCTAGATTTTTGAGGTGGCTCACCATTCGAGAAGAAAGACGGCGCAGTGACTATTCATGGCAGTTACATGTCATGCCAATTTTATATATGGTATATGCCATTAATGATATCAGATTAATGATGATCACTAGAGTTACAACTTCTAATAATGTCTTTGATAAAATTCACATAAGATCGGGATCTGAGAAATACTTCTCGAGAAAAGAGAAAAAAAAATAATGGAACAAGAGGAATAAAACCTGGAAACCGAAACTGAAAGATATACTTGATGACATTTCAAAGCAGGCTTTTCAGTTTCTGAATTTTACTTTGAAAAAAACAATAAGGCACCAAACTCCGATAAAAGAGAAAATTATTAGGTTTATACAATTCGATTAATAAAATATTGGGTGGAACTAAAGTTATTTAAGACACAAACTCTTTCGCATTATGTAGGACTCTAAAATTCGGGTTTCTAGTAACAAAATAAACAATAAAGACATACTGAAACACAAAAATATCAAGTAGTAAAAAGTGCATCATCAAAGAGGCCAAGTGAAACTAAGAAACAACTAACAACCGACCAAGCATCAATTTTTCCAACAGAGAAAAAAGGGAAAAGAAAGAAAAAGAGGGGGTCCACATTTTTCCAAAGGAGCAAAATGGGGCATGTTGTGAGACTACACAACAAATAGTAACCAAAAAAACTAAACAAAACAATAGAAATTCAATTCGTGAATCAAGGAAAAAAGGTGCTACTACCACCATACTGGTGGGAACTATGTCTCAAGCAAACATCAACATAGGGAGCATGAAGAATCCTTACGATGAAATTGATGCCAATACTATAACCAGCCACATCATGAATCTTCATCCACCCATCACCCCATCAATGAATTGGGACCAATAACAAAAGAAAGATTTGAATCAAAGCACAGGGAACATTATCAAAGTAGAAGAAGAAATGAAGCATAATGGACAAGTCAAATACATGGATACCAAAGAATACAAAGAAATATTATCCTTATCAAACTCCATCAGTCAAAGAAACTATGGGGAAAAATAGAAAAGGTAAAATTATCCATCAAAGATATCCACAAAAAAAAAGAAGGCTTCAAGCTTAATGCACAAAAGTATACTGGTCCTAATTCCATGCACTTCTATATTCACCCATCTTGCTCATCTTCCCAAGTTTGGAGTCAAGGGTTCCAAATATCAACCAATCCATCTCCTATCCCTAAACACACTCCATCCACACATGATATCCAATTCTCACATTAACCATTTATTGGCAACAACCCTTCATCATAAGGATTCAGAAGGCACTCTATCGCGATGTGTGCACCAAGACAGAGTTAACTCCGGTATCAATAAAGTAAATCAGAAATCTCAAAAGTTGCATTCAAGTGCATGTATCTTAGCAAAACAACTTCTTCAAGTAGGATATCAATGGAACATTATGATAGGGGCATCTACATAAACACCTCAAGGTGATTCAGCATGAGCTTAAAATATTTCAGAAAAAATCAAAAAAATCAAAAAATATGAAAATCCAAAAAAATTAGAAAAGGGATTGAAAACAGTAAAGAAAAAAATTATCGTCTAGTGAAAACCACTTTGGTGGCGCTTTGGACAGGTACCATGATGAAAACATGGAAAATAGGTGTCGTGTATAGAATCGAGCATCTACATGCACTAGTTTAGGTGGAAGCATCTTATCCCATCCATAATAAATCCAACATTCCATCCATCTCATCCATAATAAATCCATTCATCCATGAACCATTTATCCAATCCATTTGCATATATTTGCATCCATAGTCCAAGTTATCTTGATCTTGACAAAGTTTGGTGTACACTTTGCACTTGCTTATGATAGACATCTTGATATGGGTCATTTTCATTGATCGTATCCTACCCAACATTATTTAAGCCATGAAGCATTATCCAAATGAGCATTCGTATCTAAACACCTTATCTTATCGCAAGATAATCCATATCCCTCCATCCATACACCTATCTAAGAATCCACCCATGGTATTTCATACATTGCTAGACACTGGGGGTAGATATTTACATCTTGCTTTAGGAATAAATATTGATATATATCCTCCAACTTATGTGGTGATCTAAAGATTGGAAAATGTGAAATCAAATTGGTCCACCACTTGTGAGCAAAAAAAAAATTACTAGCCCATGGCATATTTTGACGACAAGACATTCCTTATCAAGCTTCATCTTTCATCGAACATCAATCAATATTAGTTGCATCTAATTTGTACTTCAACATCACATCAAATCATCCAAAATAATTTTTGTTCCAAACCAAGCTTCATCAGTCCTAATCAATCAAATCCAATCAAAAAATCATCTCAAGCTATCCTTATGTTGCTTAACACAATCCTTGCATTGTTGTGTATCCTCAGCAATGTTATCATCATCAATCCCTCATTATCTTGGGATATCTATCCTAATCCTTGTGTTGCGTAAAACTATCCTTGCATTGTTGTGCATCCTCAAAAATGTTATGATCATCAATTCATTGAGTTGATCAATCAACCTTAGCTTGGTTTTCAAAAAATCCCAAAATAGATCACTAATATCATCACACACATCCATATCCAAATCGTCAAAATCATGCAAAAAATCCAAAATCATATCAAAATCCAATAACACTCAAAAAGTCAGAAAAACATCAAAAACATGGTAGCTGAACTACATTGTCTCTGAGCTTAAAAGTAGGCAAGGCTAATCTTTGATCATCCCTTGAGACACAAAAACACAAAAACATTCAAAAAACACAAAATCCAAAAACATTCATAAAATCTTAGAAAACACCAAAAACATGGGAAAATTTGAAAATCAAAACATTTGTAAAAATCTCAAAAAACCCAAAAAACAACCTCAAAATATTTAAAAATGATCAAAAAAATCCAAATATTTTAAAAAATCCATCTGTCCCATCTCGCTTTCACCCGAAATAAACTTTCACCCATAAGAAAATCAATCATCACCCTCACCCTTTGGAAAAACAAACAAAAACAAGCACAACAATTAGAAAAAGAAAATTTCAAACGAAAATCAAAACAAACAACAAACTTTTTAAATAAAAATCAAACTCTGATCATTATTTTCAAACATGTCAATCGACTTCTATATTAAAAAAAAACCCTATCAAACAACTTATCAACCCATCATCATCCTATACAATGCATGTCCTAGGA